>PVKS010016585.1:0-43654 GCA_004027875.1 Aplodontia rufa | reverse complement strand
ATATGCATATATTCTGGATTTTGCAATTATCCCCAGGAGTGCCCCCTCAATTACCCTCCCTTATCCCTCCCTTCCCCTTCCCCTTATAACTCTAAAAAAAGTATTAGATTGTAAAGCATTACATCTTATCTGGATAAAACTCATGTTACTAGACCATCTTTCTCACTGTCCAGGGTCTAGTCCCCACCTCCACCTATGATCACTCTTTTATTTTTATTTTTGCTACTGGGGATTGAATCCAGCAGCACTTAGCCACTGAGCCACATCTGCAGACCTTTTTATTTTTTATTTTGAGACAGGGTCTTGCTAAGTTGCTTACATCCTCACAAAGTTGCTAAGGCTGGTTTTGAACTTGGGATCCTTCTGCCTCAGTCTCCTGAGCCACTGGGATTATAGGTGTGCACCACCATTTTCTTGAATACAGGAGAAAAGATAACATTAAAATCATAGAACTTAATGGATCCGGTGTTAATTTCAAAATTACTGACCAAAAAGTCAAAAGTTTAGGATTGTATAGTCATTTGGCAGATGGCTAAATTATTTTACTTGAAACACTAACAGCCTATGAGCCTATCAAGAATTTGTCTCTTCTTTTCTTTTTTCTTCTCTGACTTATAAGGTTTCAAACATAAGTCTCATTACATGGTACAGTGAAACACGAAACAAGATAGTTTGCTGACTATCAAAAGCCAAGGAGCATGTCAGCTTGCTTTAAACAAGGTAATTCAGTTTTGCTTTAAGTTCATAAAATGTCATTTCATTAAACTGCATTTTCATTTATATAATATGACAATCATGCCAATGATATTTTTTATGTATTAAGGAAAATATAAAATGTTTTTACATCTTAAAATAGCATAGATGTGCTTTAGTTTTATTTTGTTGAAATCTTTATGAAATTATGGCTCTCCAAGCTTAATTTGGAAATTAATTTGATAAAAATCCAACTAGTCTATCCATGTACCCACTTCCATAACACCTCTACAGGTCTAGAATTTATAGATATGCCACTTATTGCTCTTATTCTGAATCCAAAGAAATATTATTTAGTGTCCTTTGCATGATAACTACTTGTCGCAGGTCAGTAAAGGAAACAGCTTGCCTGATTCGGACTTCCTGCCTTGTTCACCATTGCAACTATTATTGATTTACCATCCAAATCACTTCCATTATTGGCCCAGTGACCATAGGCCAAGGATTTCAGAAAGGGGATGTATAGAGCATATATGTGTAGTATATAAAGCATCACTGGATCTGAAGTGGAGGTGTTCTGTGGCTCTGGGAATCAGTGTGGTGGTGGTGGCTCTGGGGCAGCAGGGACATTGGTGATAGAAGAATCCCTGTAGTATTTAGACTTCTAAAGAATATCAAACTCTGTAATGGCCTGATAAGTAATGAATCAGAGTGGTGGGGAAGGGCCATTGTGGTTTTTGCAAAATATCTGTTTCATCACAGAGCACATCTTCAGCCTGGGGAAGACAGATCCTCCCCAGTTCCTGGGTGGGACTGGGCAAAGCCCCTGCGAGTCGCTGCTCTCAGCGGGGGGGGGGGGGGGTGCTCTGAGAAGGCAGGAGGAGGACCAGTAATGGAAAGTTAATATTGCCTCCAGAGTCTTAATCTCCTTGGCTGCTGACAAAGTTGCTTTTAGTTTGCCCATTACTTCCTAGTTCACTTCAATTTCTTTTTTAATCTCTTCAGAAAAAGAGTGTTTGGTAAGAGAGGGAGGGAAAGGCTTGAGAAAACTTGTAGCTATCCTACTCTAAAAAACTGCCTTGCAGCTCAGCCAGCCAAGAAAAACATACCACAACGGAAAATTTAAGAATGGCATTATAATAGCAAAAAAGACCATTCAAACAATCCTGATTTTTAAAAAAAGACAAAGTGTAGAAACCAAGGAGCAAATATCTAGATATTTCTTGTATTTAGATAAATGGCAAGTATGTGGCAAGCACTTCCCTTCTCCAGCACCTTTGGTTCTGGTGAACCCTCCTTGTCTTTGTGGTTGAATCTCTAGCTGGTAGTACTGATTTCGGAGTGTGCCCTGCCACACTCAAGAAGGGGAATTCTGAGAAACACTAGTGTTCAAGGAAACAATCAGCTTGGTTAAGGAGCCAATAATAATTAATTTAAATTTTTGGTTATGATTTTACTTAATTTAAACATTGAAAAATAAGACTAAAGCATAAGACTAAATACACAATGTGGAAAAAATTAAGCCAATGTTAAAAAATCGAAGTGAGAAATCTCCGTTCTTTTTGCCCCTCATTGCAGTTACTGTTCTGAAAAATATGCAATAGGGTTGAACATTTCCTGTTGTTCTTCCTATGAAAGAATAGAAGAAGGAAAGAAGAAGAAAAGACAGAGAGAAGAAAAATGTGTACAATGAGATAATTCTGCATGTTCTTTATCCTTTTACTTCCTTTTTTCTCTAGTATTTTTGAAACTCTTTTTCCTACCAATGCATTTAGATCTCTCTGTCTCTCTCTCTTTTTTTTTTTTTTTGGTACTGAGGATTGAGCCTAGAGGCCCTTAACCATTGAGTCACATCCCCAGCCCTTTCCATATTTTATTTTGAGACAGGGTTTCCCTAAGGGCCTCACTAAGTTGCTGCTGCTGGCTTTGAATTTGCTGTCCTCCTGCCTCAGCCTCAGGAGTCACTGGGATTATAAGTGAGCACCACTGCACCTGGCCGTTTAGATCATTTCCAAAAATATTTTTATTATAAGATTTTCAAATTTACAGAAAATTTGGTACTATACATACTCACATAACTCCATCTGGATTAAAATTGTTAAGAATTTTGCCCTATTTTCTTATTCTACTCTTCAATCATTCTTTTTCCCGAATCATTTTGAAGTGAACTTCAGATACCATGGCAATGTGTTCCTAAATCCTTTGTACACTATTCAAAAACAAGAACATTATCATGTATAGCCACTTTTGTACCTAACCAATTAATAACAACTGTCAAATATGACCTAATACCCAGTGACTATTAAAGTATATCCAAATGTTTCCCAATTGTCATTAATCGATTTTTCTTGGAACCTGTATTTAATTAAGGATCACAGTTTAAATTTGGATTCCAAGTCTTTAAATCTTATAATCTAGAACAAGGCCTCCCTTTACCTTCTTTAAAAAATTAAATTGACTTTATGAAGAAATCAAGCTTATTCATTTATTTCCTCAGATTGTTGCTTGACTTGATCCTCTACTCCCTTGTTCTGCATAAATAGCAGCATACAAACATATCATGAATTACAGTGAATGCATTTTATGCATCTAACCTTATTTAATCCTTACATCAACCCACAGATATTAATAATGTTAGTTCATCAATTTTACTGAGGAGAAATGGAAGTCAGAGAAGTCAGAGAGGTTAATTCTCTAAGGCCACACACTGTTCCTTTCTTCATACAGGTCTCACATGTAGTTTTGTCTAGTAGTATAACAGTAAGAGTTTGAAAATATTTAGTTTTTAAATATGAAGGAAAAGAGACCCAGAGAGACCAGCTGTGCTTAGTTATCTAATTATTTACTACATAATTTCCAGCTGTGGACTGCATGTAATGAGCTGGTGTCACTGGGGAAGGTCAACTGGCTTCTCATAGGTGGGCATCATTTGCAAAACTGCCAAGATGCAGAGCAGCATTTACAAAATGAGGTATGCAAACCAATTTTAGGTCCATGTGATTTTTATTTTCATCATTAATTATTTTTATGTATCTTAGTAGAATGATATAACTGGTATAATAACCTCAGATATTATTATTTAATTTGAAGTTCAGTTTAATTTAAAGAAAAACATTAAGAACATAATGATAGAGAGGGCATATAGTTTTTGGGGAAATCAAGATGATGGAAGGGAATGATTCCCTGGGAGCTCTGTCTTTTAGGGTGAGCTCATATTAGCACAATTCTTGCATGAAACAAACTAGAGTCTAAATTTATCAATTCATGGTGAGAGCCCTTGTGTGCATTGACACTCTCATCTGTGTGATGAGTAAATTATCTTCCTGAAGGCAGACCTTGGAATTAAAGCAAGGAAAGTTATTTAAATGGTTCTAAGGTTTAATAACCTCAGACCAAGTATGTACAGTTCATCTATCTTCTCAGCAATACCATCCTTGTCAATCAGTGGGACATTCACATCAAAGCCTCACTGTCCAAACTTTCCTATCGCTCAGATGTTACTGGATGACTGATCCTCTTTTCTCCATGAATAGTCATGCTCATAATCAGTATGGTTACTAGAAGGTCATGTCCAAGAATATATTTATTTTTTTAAAGAATTATTACTTGCCTATGCTCCAACCCTTCATCTGTTGGATGTATAACTCTGAGAGGTTATTTTCTCTTCTCTTAGGTCCATTTCATGGTATGTTCCAAATACTAACACTAGTGACTTTGGCTTCTTGTCTCTTTTCCTTTGCATTTTCTCCAATGCCACTTAGCAGTATAAAATTAATTTTCTCAGAACAAATAAAATCTTGCTAAGAGATCTGAAACCTATAAAATACCTGATAGGACAGATTACCATCTCACTGCTTCAACATATTTCAATAAATAAAATATAGCCCCTTATGGTTAACACAATGAAGGTGGAAGCATGATATCTTGCCATGGAGGCCTCATAAACTTTAAATAATTTATTCCCAGCTATTCCTCTGTCTTCCATATTTTTTGTTACAATTAACTAGTTTAGTGTTATTAAAGATACAAGAGGATTTTGGATGAAATCCTGAAACTATTTATATTCATTCAATGGATCTAAAAATAAGAATTGTTAAATCCATTAGCCCGTTTGTCTTTTATTTGTACTATTCTAGATAAATCCTGAATTGTGATGAAACCTGGAGGCCAATTATGACCTCTTCAAAGTTTTTATCTTCAAAGGTTGGCCACATATCCACTTATGACTAAAGTAGAGGTTAGAGGTACAATTAGAGTTTTTGATGAAGTGGTACCATGAGCCAAGTTTCCAAATCACAGGAATGCTTGTAGAATCAACTATATCAACTCTGTTCCCCAAAAGGAAAGTGGAATCAATATGTATGTTGATATGCAAAGGGCCACCTCCACTAAAGGAATTTTATTCTTTCCAATTCACAAAAGAACTGTTAGAACAATTATTTGAGGTTAAAAACATGATGCAATTTATTATAAGAATGAAAAAAATAAGCTAAAGACTGGAAGAAAATATTTACAAAACACAGGTTTGATAAAGGATTTTTCATCACAAAATGCAAAGAACTCTAAGTAATAATCCCAATTTTAAAAAAAAGGACAAAAGAAATTTCCAAAAAATCTTCACAAAATAGATGCAGATAGAAAATAAGTGCACAAAAATTATTCAGAATTCTCAGTCATTAGATGCATGCAAACTCATAGCACATTAAAATACCACTGCATACCTATTAGAATGTCTAAAATTTAAAAAGATCTGATGATCCCAAATGCTAATAAGTACAAAGAGCAACTAGAACTTTCATGCATTCCTGGTTGGAATAAAAAAATGGTACAGTCTCATTTGAAAATGATTTTCTAATTTATTTTAAAAGTTAAACATGCCCTATCATGGGACCCCACCATTCCATTCCCAGCTGTTTATCCAAGAGAGATGAAGACATGAGTCCACACAGAACCTATGCACAAATGCTTATTTCAAAACTGTCAAAGACCAAAGCCAATTTATATGTCATTAAGTGGTGAAAAGAAAGAAAATTTGCATTATATTTGTGCAATTGTACATAGCTCGGTGATAAAAAGGAATAAACTTCTGATACATGCAGTGACATGGATAACTCTCAAATGCCTTAAACTAGGACCAAGTAGTCACAGTCAAAAGGCTGCACACTATGAGTCTACCTATGTCATCTGGAAAGGGCAAGATGCTAGGGACCAATATCAATTATTGGTTGATTGGAGGAGACAGTATAGGGTATAGGATAGGATTAACTATAAAGGAGAATGAGGGAAATTTTCAGATTCATGGAAATTTTTTATATTTTGATTGTGATGAAGACTACCCAACTGAATAGGTTTATTAAAGTTCAGAGAATAATATGTTTAAAAAGGCAAACATTATCAAATATAAATTCTACCTTAAAAAACTAACTTTCATACACACACACACACCACATCATAAATGGACATATTTGCATTATTGAGAACTGAGATTGCTGGTCCCAAACCACAATTAGATCATCTCTGTGTTCTACACAATGATGGGCATTAGAAATACATTGATGAGGAAAACAACATGGTCCATGCCTTCCTGGAGTATACATCTGCAGGAGACATCAATTAAACCATGGCAGAAATGTGAAACTGCATACTGTAATAGTTGGTTTCTGTTTTGTAGAAAACTACATAAGTAAACTGTTCCTGATTAAGTAAGTCTGGGAGGCCTTGTATGTGGTGTCTACTCATTTTTACCCCTCTCTGCCTCATTAGCATGTTGACATATGCTAATAAGTTGACAATTACATATTCATTACCATATTAACATACTAAGGACCCCCAGAGTCTCCACAGTCACTATAAATATATTTAATTGCATGTTTACTAAATGTAGTTGACTGTGAAATGATTTGCTTGCTAGCATCCCACAGAATGCTATATGTAAAGAGACACAGGAATAAATAACCATGTCATATTTTTTCAATTATTTAAAGTTTCTTCACTTGCTTTATATTAAAAGAAAGTTAAAAGGCAAGCGGAAACCACCGACAAGGGAAAAGAAACACAACTTTATTTATTACTTCCCTGGTTTTCGTTCTTAGAGAACAGAATGAATCAGGAACTGAAAGAAACTAGGTTATCTCTCCAGATGTATTTCTAATGAAATCTATTTGGCAACATTGTAAGCCTCAAAATATATTATCCAGACATCAAAACTATTGACATGGAACCATAAATAAATCTTGATGTTTACTTTTATATTTGTTTTGGAATATTGCAGGATGGTACAAATGAGTAAATACACTGATACTGTTGAGGGCTATGGTTTTTCCTGTGCATGAAGGTACACACACTTACTAGGGGGTGGCAGAGAAGAGTCACCTTGGGTTGGTTTGGTAGGGAGATTATTATTATTACTATGAGCCTATTACTTATAAATTTACAATTCAATTTCAAATTTTCAAATATCTTGATATGCGTAGGACCTACTGTCACTTTAACAAAAAAAACAGCATTTACTAAGACATTTTTTTTAATTCTGCTCATGACTAGCTTTATGTTTCTCTTCAAATCTTCTTGTTTTCTTTTTTCCTAACCTCTTTATTGTAGTTTCAGTTGAGCTGAAAATTGTTCCCTTCAAAGTGAAATTGTTTTGGAGTTTTCAGCAAATAGTGCTGTGGTTTAGAGTTTGAAATTCCTGATGTGAAAAAAACTATATATATACACATATATATAAATTTATATATATGTATATATATATTTATATCTGTCATCCAGGGTAATTTCTAATTTATATAACCTGACTTCAAGCAGAAGGAAACAAGTATCTCTATACATACTGATTTATGCTCCTTCACTTTAGTTTGCCATGCCATACCCAGAGATAATTTTGAAGTCAGTGGATAATCATTACACTAACTAAATGGAAGAAGGAAATAAAAGCCAGTTTCTAAAGATTAAAAAGAAGAAAATTAATTATAAGCAAATTTCAGAGAAACTATAATTTGGAAAGAATCATACCATAGGGTTAATTACAACACAAATCTAAAGTTCTCCTTTGACATGGAAAATAGTTGGGTGTTAGCAAATTTTTCCATCTGAATGTGAAAATACAAATCAGTGTGTGGGTTGGTTTGATTTAGTGTTTAATATCCATTTTCTTCCTCTGATATTTAGCCTTTTTATACTTTTATTTTACTGATCAAATAATCATATTATATAAGCACAGATGTTTTATACAAGTCAATTAAATGCCTATGTTTAATGAAGACAAATGATTTAGCCTATTACATAATAGTGAAAATCATTCCAAATAAAGGCATAAAAGGCTTTTACGAATGGATTGAATTGGTGAAGGTCAGAAGGAGTGTGGCCAGGTTAGCGCTGCCTGAAAGGTTAGCCATCCATTTTTATTTCTATGGCATTTTGTGGCCTTTGGAATTGTAGACTTTTTTTTTTTTTTTAAGTACATGACTTGGATATTAAATTATTGAAAGAAAAAGATGGAAGGGTTCATACTTTTCTACTTTACTTTCATTTATGTTTGTAGAACTCCAAAATTTTTCTGAAGCTCAAGGTACCTCCATGACATGTTATTTGTAGAAAATATAATAAAATCTATATTCTTCATGAAGCATGCCTGAGATTTACTCCCCAATTAGGCCTAGCCCTGTGTTCTTTATGGAATGAAATTTGGCTTAAGAGACTAGTAAATACTTTAAACTGATAGAAAATCACTAGCTGCTTGATCAGTTGGGATTGACCAATCTTTAGACAGCTATTCAGTAATTTTTTAAAAAATAAAATAGGTAATTATAGTTTATTTCCTAGTAATAAATACTAGATGTTTCTCATAGACATTCTTCATATGGTTTAATGCAAATAGCATGGAAAGCACATAGAACTTTGCAAAAACAACAAATAAACTCAAAGAAAGAAAAAAATACATCCAAACCAACTTTCCATGCAAAATGAAAAGCCACACCTATAAAGGGACTGGGAGCTAGCCTAACATAGTGGGTATAAATTTAAATTGGGGGGGGGGTTAGACAGACCTGTAGTCAAATTCTAGCTCTTATTTACTAGTTGTTTGACCTTGGGAAAGGTACTTAAACTCAGGCTTCTCAGGAATAAAATGATCGTGTCTATGCCATATGGTTATTTAGAATGCTAAAGTAATATGTAAAATGTTTTGCATAGTGCTGGGGTGCAAAACAAGTGGATTGCTGGTTTGATTTTGTTGTAATTGCTATTACTGCTCATGTTTAATTATGATTTCCTTTCAGTGTTATTCTGTGCTGTTCTAAGTTTCTTGGAAGAATTTTAAAGAAGCATATTATAGAAACTTAAAGGTTCTGTTCTTGCTTTTGAGGAATTTCAATACATAGAAGAAATGCAGCTATTTTCCTGTGAATCTTTTGTCACCATGTTTTTTTCCCTATTAGTTAATCATAGACTTACATATTGGAGGGAATTGTTGTTATATAATCATGCATACATGGATATTGACATAGTGAGATAATAAGTTGAGGTCTATCCTAGACCAGGATCTACCCCTCTTCTTCCATTCCCCAAACTCATGTCTCCTCTGAAATCCCACCATACTATAGTTGGAAATGAACATATACATGTATAATTGTTGACATTTCTGAGGTTCTCTGCCTGTCTGTGTATAGCTAGACTTCTAATGGGAGTTGATTATTCCCCATTGTATTGATAACCCCCATTATCCTTCCCTTCCCTATCTGCCTCCCTCCCTTCTCACCCTACCTTCATAGGTATGGTTCACGCAGCTTATGTGGAGTTTCAACTATGGTGAGTTTAATACTTAAACTCAGCTGACTATCATCCTGTTGTAGGTTTTACATTAGCTTCAACATATGAGAGAAAACATTTGACTCTTAAGTCTCTGAGATTGGGATATTTCACTCAGCATAATTTTTTCCATTTCTATCCATTTGGCTGCAAAAGGCATGATGTTCTTCTCTCTAATAGTGGAGTAGAACTCCATTGTGTATATATACCACAATTTATGAATCCATTCATCCAGCGAGGGGCATCTAGGTTGGTTCCATTATAAACTGAGCTGCTATAAACATTAATGTAGCTGTGCTTCTGTAGTGGGCAATTCTAGCTCTTTGGGGAAAATACCCAGGAGTAGCTGGATTGTAAGGTAGTTCCAACTCTAGTTTTTTGAAGAGTTCCACACTGCTTTCCAGAGTGGCTGTACAAGCTTGAAGTCCTACCAGCAGTGTGTTAATGTTCCTTTCTCCCCCATAATCCCTCTAGCATCTGTTATTTTTCATATTCTTCGTTTTTGCCACGCTGACTGGAGTGAGGTGGAATCTTAATGAAGTTTTGATTTGCATTTCTCTGATTGCTAGTGATGTAGAACATTTCCTCATATATTTATGGACTTTCTGGACTTCCTCTGTTGAGAAGTTTCTGTTTAGTTTCCTAGCCCATTTGTATTGATTGGGTTATTTGTGTTTTGGTGTTCAGTTTTTTTAGTTCTTTGTATATTCTGGATATTAGTCCCCTGTTGGAGGCATAGCATTCTGTAGGTTCTCTCTTGATACTTTTGGCTAAATCTTTAGCTGAGCAGAAGCTTTTCAGTTTAATGGCATCCCACTCACTGATTCTTAGCTTTAATTCTTAAGCTATGGGAGTCTTGTTGAGGAAGGAAGTGCCCACACTGATGTCATGGAGTGTTGATCCTATTTTTTCTTCTAGCAATTGTATTGCTGCTGGTTCGATTCCTAATTCTTTCATCCATTTCGATTTGTTTTTTGTGAAGGGTGAGAGATATGGATCTAGTTTCAGTTGTCTGCATACGGTTGTCCAGTTCGTCCAGCACCATTTATTGAACAGGCTGTGTTTCCTCCACACTATATTTTTGCCCCCTTTGTCAAATATCAGATGGTTAAAGACTTGTGGATTTCTCTCCCTATCTTCTATTCTGTTCCATTGGTATTTATGTATGTTTTGATACCAATACCATGCTGTTTTTGTTACTGTAACCCTATAATATAATTTCAGGTCAGGTATTGTGATACCTCTGGTTTCCTCTTTCTTCCTTAGCAATGTTTTGGCTATTCTGAGTTTCCTGTTATTCCAAATGAATTTGAGAACTGCTTTTTCTATATCTATGAAGAATGTTGTTGGCATCTTGATGGGGATTCCACTGAATCTTTACAGGGCTTTTGGCAGAATGGTTATTTTAATTATATTGATTCTGCTTAAATAAGAACATGGACTGTTTTTCCATCTTCTCAGATCTTTTTCAATTTCTTTTTTTAAATATTTGATAGTTTTCATTGTAGAGGTCCTTTATTTTTGTTGTTAGATTAATGCCTAAGTATTTTATTCTTTTTGAGGTTATTGTGAATGGGACGGATTTCTGGATTTCTTCTCTGGCAGAATCACTGCTGGAATATGGGAAAGCTATTGATTTATGTATGTTGATCTTGTAACCTGCTACTTTGCTAAATTCATTATAAGCTCTAGTAGTTGCCTGATAGATCTTTTTGGGTCTGCTATGTATAGGATCATGTCATCAGCAAATAGAGATGACTTCCTTTTTTCCTAATTGAATTCCTTTGATTTCCTTCTCTTTCCTGGTAGCTCTGGCTAGAGTATTGAGGACTATATTGCACAAAAGTGTTCACCATGGTTTTGTCATCAACCAATCAAGATATAACCTTGTTGGGCTGGAGAGGTCGCTCGGAGGTTATGGTGCTTGCCTGGTATGTGCAAGTACACAGGTCAGACCCCAGCATCCACATATACAACTAAGGGTCAGAGCAAAAAAGGTCATGTGAAGAACTCAATAAAAATTGATTCTCTCTCTCTCTCTCTCTCACTATCCTTCTCTCTTTTTTTAAAAAAAAAGATATAACCTTATCTAATGTTATTTTTCTCTGTTTAAAGGCCCCTTATTTAATAGTATTGTTAGTTCATTAACACTGAATTCATGGTTAATGCTGCTGTAAATTCATGTCTGAACAAAGCTTATCAACATATATATTTTCTCTTGTAAGGCATGTCACAGCCTTCTTCCACTCAGGAACCCTACACAGCCCTTCAGCACTACACTTGGGGATCATTTTAGACAGCTCACTTCCCAAACAAAAGCACACACATTTGAAAAACATCACTAAATAAACCACAAAATGGACAAAATGAGAGCTGAAATGAGAGGACATAAGGTCACCTTGTTCTACCACAGTTTGGAAGGAGGGCATTGAGTGACTCAAATTTGTTGCTGCTCTGTAACCATGAAAGTACTATAAGTATTTTGAGAGTTACAATCAAATTTTAGCAAGTAGGTGGATTTGCAAATATGAAATCTGCAAACAAGGAGAATTAATTGTACTTGGAGGCTCATGATGGCCCTGCTTCAAATCATTAATGTCCATCAGAAAAATAAGCACAATTCCAAGACTTTAACACCATCAAGGCAGATCTGCTTCACTCCACTCCAGTCCCTTTTCTTCTTGCATACAGGAGGTTAGCCACTTATCCATAGGCATGCCAAGTTGACCTCACCTGTAGGTTCTAACAATGTTACATTTGTACCTCCACTCTGGAAGGTACCTCCACTCCTCTAACTCATTCTTAAAGCACACACACTCCTCACACAGCTGGTTCCTTCTTGTCCATCAGATCTCACCTAACCTTGCCTCTTTTCTAGAAGAGAAACCAAAGTGTTCACTCTCACCAGACTTCAAGCATGATGATGACAGGCACATACTTTTTTGATTACCAGGGCGTACCTGCCTGATCATTGTGTCTGGCCACTGCAGTCCCCTAATAAATATTGGCTGACTGAATGAATAAACAAATGAATGCATAATGCTTTACAGGATTAATTTTCACTCCATTAAAAGCTTCTTAAAATTGACAATTAATACCTGGGAAAAGCACTTATGTAAGGTTTAAATCATTCATCAACCCTACACACAACCTGGAAATCTGAGCTGGTGACATCCACCTGCAGAATGTGATGGTGTGACGCAAACTCTGAAGGCAGAAGGCGTCACACAGCACCTGCTTCACCTTGCCTGCCTCACTGCCAGTGAAGATCATCGCTGCTCATTCCTGGGGAATAAGGTGCTCAGATAGAACATGATGGCATCACATGACCTGGCTGCTGGGAAGGGAGACACACATATTTGCTTGCCTTTTCATTTCTCCAACAAGTTTTTCAGCTTCAGAGTAAACTCAGCTGTTGAACACTTACTCAGCACCACCCATTCCTAGAACTGGGCATTGAGGATAATACATAACTAGCAACATCATGTCATAACAGTATGAGAAACAATGCTATTACTCTTTGTATTGGGGCCTGCACACACAGCCATGCAAGGTAGAAATAAAATATCTGAGAGAAGTTCCCATTCCTTATTTTTAATTCATTAAATATGGTCTTACATTTAGGAGGTAATCATTATCAAACAATCAAGAACAAATGTAAAAAGACAGAGCAAGCCAAGACTGATGCCATTCCATGGTTTCTCCTCTTGAGCTCCTCATGGTTCCATGTTTGCCCCAATTAACTCTCCGTGTTAAATGAACTTCTCATGGAAGTCGAAGGATCCCCTCTGAGTCGATTCCCCAATACTGCTTCCCTCCAGTCTCCTTGATATCCTTCCTATTCCCTTCCACCCTCCCTGCCCCTGTTCGGGTAAAAATTCACACATGTTGAGGTTACTATTAGCTTAGTCATCTATCATACTGTTTTCTATTGTATTCTAGCTTCCACAGATGAGAGAAAACATTTGGCCCTTGATTCTCTGAGTTTGTGATATTTCACTTAGCATAATTTTTTCCATGTCCATTCATGTGGCGGCAAATGCCATAACATCATTTTGTCTAATAACTAAGTAGAATTCCATTGTGTATATGTACCAAAGTTTTTGAATTTGCTCATTGAATGAGGGGCATCGGGGTTGGTTCCATAATTTAGCTATAGTAGATTGAGGTGCTATAAATATTGATGAAGCTGTATCTCTATAATATGCCGATTCTGGCTCTTTTGGGAAAATACGCAAGAGTGGGATTGCTAGGTCAGAAGGCTGTTCCAGCCCTAATTTTTTGATGAGTCTCCACACTGCTTTCCAAAGTGGCTGTACTAGTTTGCAGTCCCACAAGCAATGTGACAGTGTTCCTCTTTTCCCACAGCCCCTCTAGCATCTGTCATTGTTCGTATTGTTCATTTTTGCCACCCTTGACAGGAGTGAGGTAGAATCTCAGTGAAGTTTTGATTTGCATTTCTCTGATTGCCAGTGATGTAGAGCATTTCCTCATATGTTTATGGGCTTTTTGGACTTCTTCCACTGAGAAATTTCTTTATAGTCCATAGCCCATTTATTGATTGGATTATTTGTAGTTTTGGTGTTTAGTTTTTTGAGTTCTTTGTATATTCTGGATATTAGCCCTCTGTCCAAGGTGTAGCAGGCAAAGATTTTCTCCCATTCTATAGGTTCTCTCTTGACACTGTTGACTAAATCTTTAGCTGTGCAAAAGCTTTTTGGTTTATTTGCATCCCATTCATTTATTCTTGATCTTACTGCTTGCACCATGGGAGTCTTGTTCAGGAAGGCAGAGCTGATCTCTATGTCATGTAGTGTTGATTCTACTTCTTTTTCAAGCAATTGTATGTTGCTGGTTTAATATCCAGATATTTGAACTATTTTGATTTAATTTTTGTGCAGGGTGAAAGGTAAGGAACCAATTTCAGTTGTCTACACATGGCTGTCCGATTTGTCCAATACCTTTTGTTGAACAGGCTATCATTCTTCCACACTATGCTTTTGCTCCTTTTATCAAATAGTAGATAGTTAAAGGTATGGCAGTTCATCTCAGAGTCTTCTATTCTATTTCATTGGTTTTCAATTCTGGTTTGATACAAATACCATGCTTTTTTTTGTTACTGTAGCCCTATAGTATAATTTCAGGTCAGGAATGGTGATACCACCTGCTTCCTCCTTCTTGCTGAGTAATGCTTTGGCTATTCTGGGTCTTCTGTTATTCTGTACTAATTTGAGAATTGCTTTTTCTATATCCATGAAGAATGACATTGGTATTTTGATGGGGATTGCGTTAAATCTGTATAGGGCTTTGGGTAGAATGGGCATTTTGATTATATTGATTCTGCCTAACCATGAACACAGAATGTTTCTCCATCTACTCAGATCTTCTGCAATTTCTTTTTTAAAGTTTGGTTTGATAGGTTTCATTGTAGAGGTCCTTAATATCCTTTGTAAGATTTATGCCCCAGTATTTTATTTTTTTGAGGAGATGTTGAATGGAACAGATTACCTGATTTCTTCTTCCGTTGACTTGTTGCTGGAATATAGGAAAGCTAATAATTTATTGGTGTTGATCTTATAGCCAGCCACTTTGCTGAAATTGGTTATAAGTTCTAGAAGTCTTCTGGTCGAGCTTACTGGGTCTTCTAGGTATAGGGATCATATCAGCAAATAGAGACAACTTGACTAACTCTTTTCCTATTTGAATTCCTTCGATTTCCTTCTCTTGTCTGATAGCTCTGGCAAGGGTTTCAAGGACTACATTGAATAAGAGTGGTAAAAGTGGACAGCCATGTCTTGTTCCTGAATTCAGTGGAAATGCTTTCAGTCTTTCTCCATTGAACTTAAGTTAGCTATGGGTCTGTCATAAATGGATCTTATATATTTAAAGTATCTTCCCTTGATCCCTATCTTTTCCAGAGTTTTGAGCATAAAAGGTTGTTGAATTTTATCAAAGGCTTTTTCTGCATCAAATGAGATGATTATATGATTTTTATTTTTAATTCTGTTTAAGTGGTGAATCACATTTATTGATTTGAGTATGTTGAACCAGCCCTGTTTTCCGGAATGAAGCCCACTTGATCATGATGTATTATCTTTTTAATGTACTTTTGGATCCAATTAGGTAGAATTTTATTAAGGATTTTTGCATCTCTGTTCATCAGGGAAGTTGGTCTGTAGTTTTTTTTGATGTATCATTCTTGGATTTTGGTATCAGTGTTATATTTGCTTCTAAAAAGTGTTTGGGAGTGCTCCAAACCTTTCAATTTCATGGAAAATCTTGTAGAGGATCAGTGTTAATTCTTCTGTAAAAATTTGGTGGAATTATGCTGTGAATCCATCAGGTCCCTGGCTTTTCTTTTTTGGAAGGCCTTTGATGGCTGCTTCGATTTTGCTACCTGAGATAGGTTGGTTTAGATTTTCAATGTCCTCTGGTGTTAATAGGGGAATGTCCTATGTGGCCAATTACCTGTCCATATCTTCCAGATTATCAAACTTGGAAGAGTATAATTTTTCAAAATAAGTTTTGGATTTTGGTTGAGTCTGTGGTGATATCTCCATTTTTGTTTTTGATTTTGTTGATTTGGTTCAGTTCATTCTTCCTTTTGGTGAGGTTGGCAAGGGTCTATTCATCCTGTTTAGTTTTTCAAAGAACTACCTCTTTGTTTTGTTGATAATTTGTATTTTTTTGTTCTCAATTTCATTCATTTCAGTTCTGATTTTTGTTATGTCCTGTCTTCTATTAGCTTTGGGATTGGATTGTTCTTCTATTTGCAGGAGTTGGAGTTGTTGCATAAGACTATTTAGTGGGGCTCTTTCTTGATTTTTGATGAATGCACTCAGTGCTATAAATTTACTTCTTAAGAATGCTTTCATACTATTCCAGAGATTTCAACATGTTGCTTCATTATTCTCATTAATTTCCAAGAATTTCTTGATTTCTGATCTCATTACCTTTTTTATCCATTCTTTGTTTAAGAGGGTATTATTAAATTTCCAAATATTTCAGTAATTTCTGTTGTTTTCTTATTGTTGATTGCTAAGATCATAGCATTGTGGTCTGACAGGATACATGGGACTATGTAAACATTTTTGTACTTGTTATGGTTAACTCTGTGGACTAGCATGTGGTCTATTTTAGAGAAGGTTCCATGAACTGCTAAGAAGAAGGTAAATTCAGCTGATTTAGGATGTAATATTCTGTAGATGTCTGTTAAGTCCAACTGATTAATGCAGTTGTTCAGATTGGAGATATCTTTGTTGCTTTTTTGTTTTGATGATCTGTCTAATGTTGATAATGGTGTATTGAAGTCCCTCAGTATTATTGTGTTGAGATCAATGAGAGGTTTAATGTCCTTCAGTATTTTTTCCATATATTTGGGGGGTGTTGTAATTTGGGGCATAAATGTTAATTATTGTTATGTCTTCTTGATGATTTGTCCCTTTTAGTATGATGAAGTGTCCCTCTTTGTCCATTCTGACTAGTTTTTGATTGAAATTAACTTTATCAGATATTAGGATCGCAATGCCAGCTTGCAATTTTGGACCACAAGCCTTGTGCACATTTTTCCAACCTCTCACCTTCAGTCTGTGTCTATTTTTGAGTGTGAAGTGTTTCTCCTGTAGAGAAAATATTGTTGGGGTTTTTTGTTGTTGTTGTTGTTGTTTTTATCTAGTAAGCCAATCTATGTCTTTTATTTGGGGCATTGAGACCATTCACATTTAGAGTTAGAATAGATATGGGAATCTTAGTCTCAGACTTTGTGACTATTGCTGTGTTTTGTGCCATCTTGGGTATCTTTTGGTGTGTAATGTGGTTATATAGAATCTCTTGTTTAAGGGTTTAGGGAATTATTAGCATGTTCTTCTGAATGAAAAATGTTCTTGAAAATATTCTGTAATGCAGATTTTGTGTTCATATGTATCTTGCTAGCTTGAATTTATCATTGAAACATTTAATTTCCCCATGACGGTTAAAGCTGAGTTTTGCAGGGTATATTATCTTTGGCTGAAAATTGTTTTCTTTAAAGATTTGAAAAATATTATTCCAAGTTCTTCTGGCCTTCATTGTCTGATCTGAAAAATCCATAGTGATCCTAATTGTTCTGCCTCTGAATGTGATTTGGGGCATTTTCCTAGCTGCTTTTAGAATTCTCTTTTCAATTTCTCTGGTTTTGTTTTATATATGCTATATCTTGGTGAATTTCTCATTTGGTTAGGTCTTTTTGTTGTCCTATAGGTGTCTTGGATTTGATATTCTGGGTCAATCCTGATATGAATAAAATTCTCCTTGGCAATTTCACTTAGAAGGTTCTTAAAGCCACTTGATTGTTGTTTGATGTTTTCTTCATTCCCAAATACTCTTATGTTACTTATTCTCATCTCATCAAATATTATTTGGACTTTCTGGTCATGTACAATAAGTTTCTTTTCTTGTCTTTCCTCCTTGAACTCAACATTGCTCAGTCGGTCTTTGTTATCTAATGTATGTTCTTCGAGAGCTGAGGTTCTATTTTCTGTTGAGTTTTAGTCTGGTATTAGTATCTTCCAATGCACATTTGATTTGGTTCACAATATTTTTCAATTCTGAATTCAATTCTGTTACATCTCTTTTCAGGGTGTCTAACTCTTTATAAATGTGGTCTTTCATCTCCTGGAGTTTTCCCTTTATTTCTTTATATAAGTTGACTCACATCACTTGAAATTGGTCCCTGATCTCTTTCCTTAATTCTTCTTTCAACTCTTTGATTGAATTACTATCATAATACTGATACTTTTTCCCTAGGTTTTCATCTAGAACCCCAACCATGGACTCCTTGGATGGGGAGTTGTGAGGTTGAAGAAGGGAATTATTTCCCCTTTTTCTCATTTTCAGATACAGGGAATGTGGCTTGAACACACAGTGAAGATTATTCTTGGAGGGGTTATTGGAGCTTCTTAAATCTTTGCTTAGTTGGGATGGGGGGCTATTTGGATGGCAGATATCAATAGTTGCTAGTCCATCAGTGAATAATTGTGAGCCTTCAGGTACATATACCAGACGGTTTCAACTGAAACAGTTATAATGGTGATTAGCACCTTCAGGAGCAGTTTTCTTCCATGAGAGCTCTTACAATATATAGGTAAGCATGACTGCTCCAGGCAGGGAACCTCCTCTGGTTGATCCTGAGCACGGCTGTTCCAGATGGGGGTCCTTCTGGTGGTGTCCTGAGAGCCTACTGGCAGGACTCAAACAGCCCCTTTCATTATTGATCAGGGAACTTGTTAAAAATTACTTCCTAATTTGTTTTCTTTTTATGTTATGCTAATTTTCCCTTTTCCATGACAATGCTGGGGGGAAAAGTACATACAACACACAAGCAGGTATAAGTCTTTAAAAAGTATTTTCACATGTAGAAGTGTTGTTTCAAAATGCAGCTTAATGATGAGGCAATCTGCTGGGTGCTGAATGGGTGAGGTAGACTTGGTACCTGTACTAGTTTACCTTAGTATCTAGTACCCTTCACTGTGAGGGTGATTCTACCTGATTACATATAACTACACCTAATTATCTAATTGCAAATTGTGATAAGTGCCAGCAAGTGAAATGAAAGTGTTCAGAGGGCATTTGGTGGGGCAGGGGAAACCAAAGGTGTTTCTGAGTTGGAGTTATACTTGTGAAAGCAGTCAAAATCCTGGTATGTTTTAAAGCCACTGGAGAGGTTAAGTTCTTAATCAACACATTTAGAACAGAGTAGAAACAAAACAAAAACTTCTCACAAATACTCAGGAGAGAGGTTGCTAGGAATTTAGCAACTGGATTATGTACTCTAATATGGACCTGTCATCAAGCACATAAAGAAGGAAAATAGAAATCAGCTTGCCCACCTTCAGGCAGAACTACCATCCACCTCAGTTCTATGTCTATAGAAATAACTTTGGTAAATAGTATTAATTCACAAAGACGTTGAGTATTTGCAGCAAATCTGATTTGGAGTCAAGTCTTCATCCCAGGTGGTCATGCTGTTTGGGACAGTTATGTGCTATACACATGGAAGCACTCTTCCTTTTGGGTGAGGACTCGAGTTCAGAGAGGTTGGTGATTAACCCTGAGGTTATACAGCTAGTAAAAGGCAGAGCTGGGATGGACACAGAAGTTGGCTTGAAGACTACCACTGCCAAAATCTGGGACATTTTGAGTGTCAAAATAATAATTATTGGTATAATCTACAGGAAAAAAAACCCCCACCAAATCTAGAAATCTATATTGATAAAACAAATGCTAGAGAAGGGGAAGGTGTTTTTCATGGTAGAATGGCAACTCTTACTTTTTCTTTTTGTACTAGAGATTGAATCCAAGGGTGCTTTGCCACTGAGCTACATCCCCAGTCTTTTTTATTTTGAGATAAGCCTCCCTAAATTGCTCAGCTGGCCTCACATTTGTGATCTTCCTAAACCTCCCTAGTTGCTGGGATTACATGTGTACACCACTGCACCCAGCTGGCTGAATGCCATCTTATCAATGTACCAGGAATCATGGAAATTGTTTGTCAATCACCACAGGAATTAAAGTGGTGGATGTGTAAGATGAGAAACAGAATATCTACATTGTCTCTATTTTTCCATATCACCTACAAAAGAGAAAGAAACTTTAGATACCTTTTTACTAAAATGAGTAACACTAATGTCACCTGTAAAGGAAAGCTTGGCATCATTTGTTTTTTGATGTAACTTCACTTCTCTGATATTTCTGTCAACAATGTTTAGCTTGAGTATAGTCATAAATAACAGAGAAACTGAGTCTGAGAGATTCTACAAAATAAATGACCTATACTTCTCCAAAAACAACAAAGAGAGACTAAGAAATGCTCTGGATAAAAGGACATTTAAAAGATATGAACCAAATACAACATATGGCACTAAAGTGGTCTAGATAAGGATTTTTTTTATTTGAAGAGCACTAATGAGAAAATTCTTGAAATATGAATAGTTTGTAGCGTAGATAGTAACAATGTACCTGTTACTTTTTTATTTTGATTATCATTTTGGGATTATATAAGAAAATGTCCTTTCTTTTAGGAAATACATATTGAAATATTCTAATTTGTCTATAGTCTTAAAAGGTCTAAAATTTTACGCATATAGATACAATACAGTAAAAATAGTAAAATTGTAATATTTGTGTAATGTAGATGAAAGGCACATGGGAATTCCTGGTACTATTTTTGCAATATTTTTCTATGTCTAAGTTTAATAAACAGTTAAAAAATATACTGCAGTCCAAAATGTTTTTTGGAAATTTTGTGTAAGAAATTATTGAATCATTAACCATTAGGAATTTAAAACTGAGGGCATTATCTCAAGCAAGAAAGTAGAACTAGAGTTTGAAAAGGAGATTTTCACAGAGGGAAGGCATCACGAAGGAAAAAGAAGTTTCAAAGTGTTTTTCAGTTTTGCTTCTGGTTGTTTTTGTTTGTTAGCACGGTAAAATCTGACAAGTTTTCATTTGGATTTAATAAGGACTAAAGTGAGGCAAAGCAAGGACATTGTAACTAAGAAAACTTAATTCAGCAGCAAGAAAGTCTGATAAAAAGATAAATGAGAAGCCCATTATAACACTGCTTTTAATTAACTAGGTTCAATCATGCTAGAGGCAAGAACAGGGGAGGCCCTGTATTGAAGAGGAAATCAGGAGGCTGGCCCTGGCTCTTTAATTATAGCTAAGTGATGTGGGTAGATTATAACCCTGCTGGACCCACTGTCCTCATTAGTTAATTAAGTGGGTGATTTTAAAGATTCCCCTATGGTTCTAAATTCTATGATTCTGAGTCTTCCAAATTACAAATGAGAAAAGAGTGTGGTTAACTTGAAATGTAGGGTAACCTATTTCTCCCATAAAAGGCTTACTGAGTTTTTGTACTGCAGTGAGGATAACATTTGGGTTTTGTGGCTGACACTCCATAGCCTACAAAATGGTCTACACCATATTGTCACTGCTAACAGAACCCAGGATTTGCACAGGTGGGGAAGAATAATGGGTTAGCCCTCAGCTGTAGTGAAGTGCAGTGATGATCCTACTCCAGCCCCAGGCTGGTTTGTAATTTTTCGAAGCCCTCAAGGGGAATCCGTGACTCTTTTTGTCAATGGTAGGTTTAAGGGTAGATATGGGAGTTTGACCTATGATAAGTGACAGTTTTCTGACAAAGGGTGATCTGGGAAAGCTTTCTTTCCACATAACAAGAAGGAAAGTTACAAGGAAACATCCTCCTCACTCTCACCATATTTATCTGTCCTTTAATGTGGTTGTGAATGTGGTGGTTAGAGATGAGGCAGCCATCTTATGATAATGAGGTCTTGAGTGTAAAGTAGAAAACCAACATGCTGATGGTGGGACAGAGAAAAACAGGAAATTCCTGGTTATTTGATGATGTCACTTATATACCAGATTAAATCTAGAGTCTCCTATTAGTCTGGCTATATGATGTAATCAAATGCTTTATTTTGTAAGACATCATTATTTGTTGATCATACTTCTTTCAGCCAAGGCACTCCTAACAGATTTGTTCTCTCTACTCCAAAGCTTTCCATAATAAATAATCTTCAATGGAGGAGATTTTAATTAGTCCAAATACCATAAAAATAACTATATTTCTGCTTATGTAAGAATTAAAGCCTAATTTAAAATATCACAGGGGAAAAAGTTTCCTATCAAAATATGAACTACCGTTAACATTTTGTTGCATATCTTTCTTCATGCACACACACACACACACACACACACAACTTACTTAATAATTTCCTCAGGGCAGTAATTACTGGGTCAAAGTATGTGATTAAAATTTTTTATATAGTTTTTTAAATTGCCTTATAGGAATGTTGTACTCCTTTATGAGTATAAGGCTTTCTGCTATCCCACTTCTTATTCC
Source organism: Aplodontia rufa (assembly GCA_004027875.1). Classification (NCBI taxonomy): domain Eukaryota; kingdom Metazoa; phylum Chordata; class Mammalia; order Rodentia; family Aplodontiidae; genus Aplodontia; species Aplodontia rufa. The sequence continues at coordinate 21,252 of PVKS010016585.1, read as the reverse complement.
TCAGGGTACTCAATCAATATCTTAATCATTACTGCTCTAAAAAATAAGATTTAATCCCTTTTCATTTTTTTGTACTTTGATAACCAATATTTTTTAACATTTTCTAAGGGCGTATTGACTATAATATTTTCTTATTTTGAAATGTGACATATGTCAGCAGAATGGCAAGAGAGCAGTCTCAAGACCCAGTCTCTCTATGTTTGAATTCTGGATCCACCATAAACCTATTGCCTAACTTTGGACAATTAGAAAACTTTCTATCTTAGCTTCTTTGCTTGCAAAATAAGGATAATGCAGTCTACCACAGGGAACTCTTTAACTTGCACAGTGCTGGGGACTGAATCCAGGGCTCTGTAAATGCTAGGGAACTCGGCTTTTGAGCCACATCCCTATTCCCTGAGAGCCCTTAATAGGAATACATTGATTAATAAATTAAAGCACTGAGAACAGCACTTTGACACATAATAAACACTATACAAGGGCTGGTTATTATTATTATTATTCATTTTAACAATATTTGTATTCTATCCTAAATTTCTAAAATATTTTTCAATTTTTTAATTATATTTTTAAATGACAAAAAGTTGCATATATTTATTGTGCAAAATATTAGATTTTGATATGTGTAGATATTGTGAAATAGATCTTTCTTTCACGACATACTTTTTATGGTTAAAACAAACTTCATTAGCAAGTTTCAAGTATTCAATACATTATATTTTATTATAGTCACCATGTCTACAATGCATCTCCTGAAATTCCATTTAACTGAAATTTTGTAACTTTCATTCATTCTCCCCATTCCTCTCAGCCTCTGGTAACCACTATTCTTTTTTCTGCTTCTATGAGTGAGATCATGCAGTATTTTTCATTCTTTGCCTGGCTTGTTTCACTTAACATAATATCCTTCAGGCTCACTTATGTTTTTGCAAATGATAGAATTTCCTTTTTAAAGGCTAAGTAGTATTCCATTGTGTATCAATACTACATTTTCTTTATACATTCATTCCTTGAAGTCAACTTTTTAAATGATATCGTATGTGCCCTATACAGTGGTGCATGCCTGTAGTTACAGCTACTAAAGAGGCTGGGGCAGCAGAATAGCAAGTTTGATCCTAACCTGGGCAACTTTGTGAGATGCTGTCTCAAAATAGAAAATGAAAAAAGGCTGGTAGTGTAGCTCAGTGGAAGACCACCTTGGGCTCAATTCCCAGTACCTCTAGAAAGAAAACAAAATAAAACTATCATATGTGTCTTACAAAGTTTTACATTTTTGTGAGATTAGCCAAATATATTTTTTTAATTTATTGTTTCTTATTTTGGTACTATGCTTAGGCTATTAACTCAGTCCAATACTTATTTTTAAACTCTCATGTTTTCTTTGGTATAGTTCACAATTTTTACATTCATATCAGTCTGGTACTTACTTTATTTGGGAGTAAGCTATGAGTGCAACCATCTACGTATCTATGTATCTATCTATCTATTCATCCATTCACTTATTAATTCATATATTCATCTGATCTCTTCACAGTAGGTCAATTGCTCTGGTGAACTAATTAGTTTGTCTTTTAATGTATTTGAAACATGTTTATCACTTTGCCAAATTGTGTTTGAACTTTCCTTAGCTTCTAGACATTGCATGATGTCCAACTGAAATACACAAACTTCCTGAACATTTATCGTTTCACACTGTTTTAATTATTTACTTTAAAAAGCTCACTTGCATTAACTTTGTTTCCAAAATGTTTTTTAAAACCACTTTAGAATAGTTTTGAATCCTTGTGCTGGATTCATTTTACTTTCTTTTCCCCCCTAAGATCTGTCAGTTCCTCACAATTCCATGAAGATTTCTTTATATCAACACATTGATTTAGGGGGAATTAATAACTCAAGTATTTAGACTCCACACCTAGATTTGTTTTTAATGTCTGTCCTCACATTTTTGCCATTTATTGCAAATTTAAACTACATTGAGATTCCATCTCACCCCATTAGAACGACAACCATCAACCTTATACACTGTTGGTGGGAAAGTCAATTAGTACAGCCATATAGAAAACAGAATGGCGGATCCCTCAAGAAACTAGAACTGGAACTACTAGTTCTACTCCTGGGTGTATGCCTGAAGGAGAAAAGGTCAACATGCTATAGAGACACCTGCTTACCCACGTACTGTGGCAAACTTCAAGACAGTCAAGTAATGGAATCAGGCTAGGTCCCCACCAACAGATGAGCAGATAAAGAAAATGTGGTATATATACACCAGGACGTGTTATTCAGCCATAAAGAAGAAAGAAACCCTGCCATTTACTGAACAATAGATGACACAAGACAAAAGAAAAGAAACTCATATTTTCATAAACATGAGATGATTGCCATTTTGTCTCCTTTTTCTAACACACATACACATACACACACACACACACACACAACTATTTTTTTTAAAAAGAGAGAGGGACAGTGAAAGAGAGAGAGAGAGAGAGAGAGAGACAGAAGCAATCTTTATTTAGTTTTTCATGCAGCTTTCATTGTTCCAAGACTTTGTTTGTGTACATGGTACTGGGGTTTGAACTCATGCACTGCATGTGCCGGGCAAGCGTGTGCCTGCAGAGCCAGCGCTCTAGCTCCTGTATATAACTGTTTTAAAAATACATTTTGTTTCTTGTTCCTTTACTTAATAATACATGCAATAAATAGCTGTCAATGTCCTAAAATATTCAATTCCAATTTCACGACCAGGGCCTTGTAAGACTACACTGAGGACATTACATTATGTACTTTTACTCCATCATTTATCTGTTGCTTGTCACTTTCTGTTTTTTAAGAGAGGAAAAGAGAGAATCAGTTTCATTTAGCTTTTCATATGTTTTTTGTTGCTCCAACACTCTGTTGTGTATGTAGTGCTGGGCTTCGCACCCATGTCCTCGTGCATGCCAGGCAAGTGCTGCAACCACCGAGCCACCGCTCCAGCCCCATACTGGTCACTTGTGTATATGAATTTCCTATGTTATAAAAAAATCCTGTGATGAAAAACTTTGTTAATATTAATTTTTAAAAAATTATTTACTTGGAATATAATTGTCGAGGGTGAATTGCAGAGGGTGAATGTGTGCATTTTAAAGATTTTCTATACTGTGTTAATGCTCGTTCTTTTTTTCCTCTCTCCTGGCAGTCATCTGGGCTCTTATTCTTTTCCTTTACCTATCGCCATTACTTTGGGGAAAATATCAGATTCCCAATTCTCTATCTTCTCATATATAATGATTATAATTTTTCTCCAGTTGTGAGTCTCTGTTTCTATCCATAATTCCAGTTCAGGGCTATTGGGGGGAGAGGGGTGTAGACACTCTAGCACAAGACTCTTCAAGGCTGAGGGTTGTTTACGTTCACCATTCACAAATTAACCATCTGGTGATTGAAGGCATAAAGCAGATCGTTCAAAGAAATTGGTAGTATTCCTAACTCCCTTTAACAATAGAAGATGGATCTGCATTCTGCTTAACCATGAAGTGAATTAATTCTTTTGTTTATCCACAGGCTATCATCAACCCCTAAACAGTCCTACTATTAATGATTATATACTAAGATATTTTTATCAACTGTCTCCTAGTAATTTTAGGATATAAAGCAAATCATCATCACGCCATTTATTCTCTTTTTGATATTAAACAATATGTTAGATATTCATTTTCTTCAGACAAGAAATATGATGGATTTTATTTCTCAGTTCATGAACTATCTGAATCTCCATGTCTGAAATATTTCTGCTTCAACTCCACAAGGGGAAAAATTCACTCATGAGCAAAATCATCCTTAAGGTTAAAGCAATGTGCTCCAGGTACACTAACCCAGTTGTACCACAGGAGCCATAGAATAGAATAAGAGAATATTAGATCTCATTTTAGAAGCCATGGATGCCAAATGTGAAAATATTAGGCTTTTCTAGACAAGGCAACTCGTCTTGTGGTACACGCTGGTCTGGGATACTGCTGCTCATTCATTTCCACAAAGCTTTAGCTTGTGTGGCCAAAAGGGATCTGTGAGATCCCACAGCACTCTTCGTTCCACGATTTGCATGACACAGGGAAATAAATACTCTTGGATATTCCTCTTTTATTGGGCATAGTAGGTACAGTATTTCTTAACTACAACTCCCTGAGAAAGTCTATTTACACCACAAGTAATCTTTCTATGTATTTCCACAGAAACAAGCTATCTTGCCAGGTTCGTAATGCAAAAACGACTTTCGTACCTTGCAACACTTTCAGCAGTGAAACTCCAGCATGCTGCCTAGATTTGGCCAGAAGCAGAATTTTGAGAAAGTGAAGAAAATGCTGAAGGGCCTCAGGTAACCTCCAGAAAGGGCAGCTTGCTGTTTTTTAACAGGTATAAAACGTTATATTATAAAAAGTCTCATTATTTAAAACAAATATACTTTGAGAAAGAATACATATAGCTAAGATTATGCTACAAGGTAATATGATAGGTGAAATATTCACATAGCAAACTCAATTAACATAAAAATTAATCACATAATTGGGTTTTCCATAGTAGGCTTTTCTAATTTTCCAAATAAAGCTGAAAGATAATTTCCTAAATTATCCTGAAAACAGTTTGGTTCTGCAACCTCTGATATCTGACAGTTTGCTGGACTTGTGACACAGTTTTTTTATCCTTAGATCTTCTGTAGTTTCGTCTTTGGTTCCATCACTAGAACACAGGTATTTGTTCCAACATACACATCTATCCCTGATATTGTGATCTGTGTTGGTTCAAGATTAAACTTGTTGAAGATGCAGACACTCTGGGATGATCTTCCCTACCAGATGTGGTTCCTGTACTTACCTGTGCCCTCCCTTAAAACAGTTCCTCCTGGAACAGGGACATCTGTCAGTGTCCCTAGCCTATGGATTGACATGTCTATATAGCAACTGCACACATTTTGGAGCTAGTAGCTGCACACATTTTGATTATGAAATGGTAAATCTCTTCTTAGAAACAGAAATCCAACAAGGGATGTCGAGCTAGGTTTGCTACATAAAGCTTGCTTTTCCCAGTGTGCACAAAAGGCTCTTTTCAGCCTATAACAAAGATAAGTTCTTGGTTCTCAGTGCAATTGAGTATCTCATTGCCTGTGATTTGCCCACATATAACAATCCACCCAGTGTGTCCACACACATGTGGTTGAAACTATCCACACAAACAAAATAAATCCACAGGAACCATCAGTCTTTTCCAAGTCTAACCTTTATTCCTAATCATGAGTTAACATAACTCAAGACAGCACTTTCTCCTCATTTCTGTATTACCCTCTTTACTATAGTCTCATCTTCCTCTCAAAAAAATAAAACAATCTCTATTAACAAATGCAAGTTGTTGGAAATGTTTAGCAGTCTACTTTTTAAAACGAAATAGTACTTACATAGCCTTGATTTATCATTTCTCCTCTTGTTCTAACATCACTCTTTTGCTTACTTTGTACTTCTCTTGGTAAAAGAGTGCCCTCTTGTCTCCTAATACTTCTGTTTCATATTAATTTCTCCATTTTCATCCTAGTTAGTTTCCTTGCTCTTATTCCATCTGGTAAACACTGTGGTTGCTATCACAACATGCATTCTAATTCCCTTCCATGGGGAAGCAAAAATTCAATTAGCTCAACTTATTACAATTGGTTTTTAGGAATTCCATCTTCTTTGCTGTCAATCAGTTCAGGACTAGTATTTGACACAAGATAATGAATAATAAATTGTAAGAGATACTTGTTGGTGACCTCTAAGAAAGTTCTTCCTAGCTCTTAGAACAGTTGAGGCTCCATTCTCTATCCCCTCCTTGACTTGAACAGGGAAGTTGTCACATCCAGAGGAACCCGTCTCAGATGAAGATAATACTCTGAATGGTGGAGCAGAGCGAAAGAAAAACTCTAGGATTTTGAAGACATTATGGACCCACCCAAACTTATGCTGTGCTTTCTTATTGCTTAAATAAGGTTGGGTAGGCTTTTCTATTATTATTTGTCATTCAGAACCCAAGTTAACATGACTTCCTTCAAGAATTACTGGTTGGAACAGTGAATGTTATCAGATGGGTGAAGACTTTCCACAATGGGATCTAGGGTTTTACTTCTTTACTGTTACCCTTTAAGTCTAAGTGAGAAGAAAATGGATTATTGTTGGTCTCTCTGCTTAAATGTCTTAATATCCAAAACTATTTATATGAACATGGTAATCAGCGAGGCTCTGGCTACATAACACTAAAGAACCAAATAGTAGCTTCAAGTTAATGAAGTAAGTCATGGGTAATGTTCTCAGAAGGACCATTTAGGATGGGAGTGAGCAATGGACACATCTGTAAAAATGAATTTTCCTTCTCAAATGATAAATTTGTCCAGGATCTTTATCAGCCAATCCAATCACTGAATCAATGAGGAACTGCCAGAGGAGACCAAACCAATCCAGTCCAATCATCTAGATACAATATTATACAAATCTCTCAACTTACCCTCCCCAAAATATAGCTTTTTACCAAACCTAGCAGTTTTTCTTTTGAAAACAAAGATAACTGAGAAATTTATTTACATAAATAAAAAGATTCCTCTTGGTTATTTGAGGTTTAACGTAGCTTTCCAAACACGTGATTTACTGATTTGTCTCTGTCACATTTGATGTGCTTCCTTCATCATATCAATAGTATAAAGGTCAGAAATAAAGATAAATATGGATCTTAATTATTTGATTAGCATTTCCTATACTTTCCTCTTCTTTTACTAGATGCCAACAAATGATTTAATGGTAAAATCCTAGTAAATTCAGAATCTGTGTTAGATACATCTTTTTGTCAGGGAATACATCATACAACCATGGACAGATTTACTAGACACACACCTACACACACACACACACACACACACACACACACAGAGACACAGACATGAGTTTAGACATTTAAGTTATCAAATCAGGGCTGGAGTGGTGGCTCAGGGTAGAGCACTTGCCTGGCATGTGTAAGGACCTGGGTTCAAACCCCAGCACCACATACACAGCCAAATGTCACAGAAAAAAAACCAGATGAAAAAACACAAATAAAATTGATTCTCTCTCTCTCTCTCTCTCTTAAATAAAAAAGATATCAAGTCACCTTAATTTAAGAAAGAGATCAGAAATTTAATCTCAAATGCAAGAGTTTGAGCTCTCTAAACAAACCAATGCATTTCATAACTTTAATGTCAAATTTATTTACGTCTTAAGAAATATTATGTTATAGGCCAAATATGCTGGATGAATATACATTTTAGAGAAAGCTTTACACATGCCTCCTGTGGAACTAAAATAACTTCCTGAATCATCATTTACTAAGTAACTGCTGTTAGTTATCTGTCTCCATTTGTTTTATTTTATAATGGATTAAAATCTATAGTTGTTAGTTCATCTTTCTTTTGTCTCAGGAACCAGGTAATCATAATATTAACAATTTATATATGTGGCTACACCTTATTTAATTTTCATGGGCAGATAGACATATCAGCATGTTGGAATGCCTTCTTTTCATAATTTTTTCTGTGGGAACACTGTTGCATAAATTGTCTGCACTAGAGGTAGCCATGGGTGAAATGGTCTTTCTTATTAAATGTCACAAGATTTAATGTCATAGTATAATTGGGATGGAAGGATAATTGCACTAAGCTCAACATGTCTTTTTCTGCTAACACATTATTAATCCACAGGAGTGTTAAAATATGTTTAATAAAGACCCCATTCACATGGAAATTGTTGGCACTTGCTAAAAATTACACTATTTCATTGCTCAGTCCTAGGATTTTCTAGTGGAATTCATAGCAAGTTTGATTTTCAAATGAAATTCTAGTAGGAGTCCATCCTAACAAATTCAATGGTTGTTCTCAAACTATATTTTTAAAGGATTAAAAATGGTTTTATGTTTGAAGCACTAATACATTTTAGTACTACACCAGTAGTGTCAGAGCTCCTGCTTTGAAAGAATGTATTTGGATCTGTTCTCACCTTTGTTAGTCTTTCTCTTGCCTGAACACACACACACACACACACACCCCACTATTACTGGCCATGTTCATCACTTACATCATCAGTAAATAAGTAAGTCAGTTAGATAGGGTCATATGACTGAGTTCTGACTACTGGAAGGTGAGCTGATTTCATGATGCGGAAAAACCTACCCCACAATTCTACACCTTCTCTTTGTTTCTCTCTGCATGAAATAAAGACTCATGAGAGGACTCCAAAACCTTATGCTGGAAAAAAAAAAGGGTAAATAACAGTATTAAATTTCTAGAACGTAGGACTTAATACAATAGTAAAATTACCTTGAGTTCATTTTCTTTATTGGTGTCTTCTTTCTTTCAGCATCCTTCTACATTTTAAAGTAGAATCTATCCACTACAGAATGAATGAAAAAGTCATCTTCTTATACTCTTATCTTTGATTCAGTGATCTTGATTAAGCTAGTTAGCTCTATTGAGCTTCATATTCCCAATCACTGGATTCATACCATATGATCTTATAAAATTATAAGCTATTGGAACTTTTGTAAGTTTACTCCTCTATCTGCATGCCTTTCCATAGAATTTTTCTCTGCAAAAGCTATAAAATATGTAAGAATTGTCATTGTTTTCAAAGGCACTTACGGTAAAAGATTTTACATCCTCATTTGAAAGTTGAACCCAGCCTTTGCAATATTCTTTTTGGTAAAATTTACCTGTTAAGATGTCTCCCCAACACTCCATTACTCTCAGTTCATCAATTCCCATTTTGTTCAGGCCCAGCCTGCAGGAACAGGATGGCTCTCAATCGGTGGTTGACTGGGAACGAAGCAGACCCACTGGTCCTGAGTTCTCCAAGCGGTTTATTTTTCCCTCTCTCTCACTAGAGGCCTCCAAGCACTTCCTTCTCCGCCTTCTCTCTTTTAGAGGCAAGGCCTTTACATACATTTCCTCTCACTAGAGGCTTTTACGTCTCCTTCCTCTTCACTTTTACATTTAGAGTCAAGGCTATTTACATTTCCTCTCTTTAGAGTCCCTGTTTCTACAGCCCCTGTTTCTACCACCGAGGCTTTTCTTCTTCTCTGCTGCTGCTGCTGCTGCTGCTTACTAATGGCTACTACTTCTTCACTGTACGTCCGGTATTTATCTGTTACAACAACCAATAGGGATACAGTGCAAACACATTCAACCAATTGTAACAAATGAGTGGCCTAATGGCTTAGTCATGCAGTCAGGCAATTTGCTAATTACTAGGGAAGATACAAGCCAGCTGGGCCTCTTATGGAGTTGTTCACCACTAATTCTTTTCTCTGATATCCGGCCAGGCGTCATGTTGGCCTTAGTCTCCAACACCATTTGTCTTACTTTTAATAGAACATACAAGGTTTCCTATTAGTGAAAACACTTGTAAGTTTTCCCCAACATTTTTCTCTCTAGGATAAATGAAATCAAACCAGTCTTTTAATCTTTTCTTATGAAAAGATTTCTTCTTCAAAGAGTTCCAACTTCTCTATATCTCTATTTCATAGACATAGTGATATAATTGATCTATTTGGTAGAAAAGTGAACTGTAGTAGAATAGTCCATCCCAACAGTTGTTTATATAGACAAAACTACTTTTAATTGAATGCTTTCTTCTTACACAGTTTTATAGCCTTAAAGTACAAAATCTGGAACAGAATACTGAAGGAAAATTGTAATGAAAGACTTAAAGGGAATATATTTTTTCATGGACTTAAAGTGTTAGATGTCTATGCATATTTTATAGTTTGGATTTAATTTAGTTGAAATAATAGTTACTTTCTATTCAGGTAGGCATATTACCCATAGGTTTCTTCCTTCTCTTTCTTTCTTTCTTTCTTCTTTTTTTTTTTTTTAAGAGAGAAGGACAGTGAGAGAGAGAGAAACAGAAAGAATCAATTTTTGTTGAGTTTTTCACATGTCTTTTGTTGCTCTGACACTTAGTTGTGTACGTGGGTGCTGAGGTTTGAACCTATCTACTTGCACATGCCGGGCAAGCGCAATAACCACTGAGCAACCGCTCCAGCACCCTCCCATAGGTTTCTTTCAATTAAGTATATTTGATCAGACTAGAACTAGACATGATTGAAAAATTTAGAGGCCTATGATTTGCCCTAACCTTTCCTTGTAATTCCATGAATGGCAAGAACTCAATATACCCATTTATTTGAAATATTTAGAATGAGCAAAGACAGCTAGTGTGGAAAATTATGCCACTGAAAATTTTAGACAAATTAATCAACTTAGCCTTATAGACTTAAAAATAACTTGGTGATTTTAAAAAGGTAAGAATAAAGGAGGGTAATGATCTCACATTCTAGGGCCACTGAGCCACATGATTTACCTAATAAATGCACAAGCCATTTCCATCCCAATATCCTTTCTTTATGGCTTATTTGGGCTATGGAGATAGACACAATCAGACACAAATCCCATCCAATTCAATTTTTAACTCCATAATTCAACATATCTTAATATTAAGTTTCTAAATTGACTTTTGCTCTGTGGTTCTGAAGTTGACAAAATTACTGTGGATAAAGCACCTTCCAGAGTGCTTGTAACATGGTAGGTAGTTGTGGCTACTCCTTACAGCTAACAAAAGAGTCTCCTTCCTTCTACTCACCATGGCTTCTCCTGAGACTTATCTAAACCAAAACCAAACCAAAACAAAACAAACCAAAACAAAACAAAACAAAACAAAACACCAGAAGGCAGGATGTCACTTGTAACTTCCAAAATCAAGTCACTGGGCCCTAATAGATGTGCTTTCACTTTAATTCTGGGGATGCTCCTTTTTTGAACCCAGTCAGCAGGCCATGAGAAATGCATGCCATGCACAAAGACCATCTGGAGGAGACATAAGGGAGTTGATTTGGAACCCAATCTGAGCGCTCAGCTAGCAACATCCAACCATGGCAGTGAGCTACGCAGGCCACATAAAAACTGTCAAACCTCCAGCGAAATGCAGCCTTACCAACAACACTTGGAAAAGAAGAACTAGTGGTACCTAGACAACCCATAGACTCCTAAGAGATAATAATAGCTTTATTTTCTGAAGCCACTAAGTTTGTGGTAGTTTGTTGCAGAGTAATAGAAATTTAAAGCAGTGCTCAATAAATGAAGTGATTGTCATTGTTTTCCCTAGACATGATAGAAAATGGCATATGTCTGTGCATTTTTTCTTTTCTCTACTCATAGACTTTAGTGTCAATACATCCTCTCCTGTTACTTGATGCCAAGGCACTGGGGAAAATAGTAGGCAATCTGCCAAAATGAAGAAATCTTAAAGGAAAGACCTCTACAAGAACTCACACTTTCCCTTGTAATCTCCACTGTAAGGAGCACCTCTCATTACTGATGAGTTTTTACATGACCAAAAACAACAGGATGGAAAAAAAAATTGTCCTAAAAATCAGATACCACAACGATCTGTTTAACTCTTCTTGCCTACAACCTTCTCAGATTTATATTGTTTTTCCCACATTCCTCTCCCTATGGATCTTTGTGAACATCTCAGAACTGACACCAAACATGCCCATCTGTTCCCATTTCCTACCTCCATAAACTTCCTGTATCTTCCTGTTAATATATTTTTAAACTCCCTGTGCTTGCTGTTTCCCTCCCTAACTTGGCCTTGACTAGTTACCTCTTTCAGTCTATGATATCTAGTAGACACCCTTCCAAGTTTCCAGTCTTGGCCTTTCTTTCTCTACCCTGAATTGTTTCTGTTTTGCCCAGAATAGTACTAGACATAGTACCTACAGCCATATTATTTTAATTGCAGGTGCCTTGGGATGCAAAATTTTCCACAAGATAAAAATGAATAAATTATAATAATCTACAAAATAAAAAGGTTAGGTGACTCAATGTAAATTTCCTAATAGAGGTGATAGTGACAAAATATACAATTGCATATTCAGTAACTAATCATATCCTTTGTTTATAATATTTAGCCAAACTCCTGAATCCATTGAAAGTTTCTTTTTGCAGGGGAGAAAATCTTGCCATCTTTGGTGGGGTTTGTAATCAAATGTAACAACATGGGGTAGCTGAGCAATTCTTGTGGCAAGTCTGGCTCTGATAATTTAAAGTTTCTCTGCTTTTGGACCTACATTTTACCCAAAGAGGCCACAGTCATTTTAGAAGGAATGTACTGACGGTGCATTTGCAATCCGAAGAAAATGATGACTGTAGATTTAAGACTTTTAGTATGAAAAACATGTTCAGTTCAGAAATTTCCTTTTAGACATATTAATTCTTTTTTTAATTTGTGCATTATAGTTGCACATATATTGGTTTTAATTTTGACATAATCATACAAGCATGGAATATAATCTATTCTGCTTCAGTCCCTAGTACTTCCTCTTTCCCTTTCCTCCTTCTTCCCCCGTTCACTTTCCTCTACTCTATGGTATTAATTCTATTTATTTTTAGTTTTTTAAATTAGTGCTTATGGAAACTTTCTGTGGTATGTTCTCATATATACATAGCACAGTTTTGCCAATTTCATTCCACATTCCTCACTTTCTCCATCCCCCGCCCCCTAACCCCCTTCCATTTCTTCCTGTCTATTCCCCTGCTCCTTTTACCCCCTAATTTTGGACTAGCTTTTGCATATGAAAGAAAACATTCTTTTTATTTTTCTTCACTATTTCCTATACAAATTTTCTTGTTATGTTGTTTTAATTGGGATAAACTGTTCTATGTGAGTTTGAAAAATAAAAATTTCTTTTAAAGTCATCAGTTTGAAAAGCTTTTACACAGTTATGCCTTGGATGCAAGTCTTGGCTACATGCATTTACATGGTGGCAGTCTAGCAATTTCCAATAGCAAAATCTCCCAGAGAAGACAATTCACACTTTAAGGGAAATGGAACTTGATCTAAGAACCAGAAAAATCAAAGACGTAAAGATCAAATACAGAGGCAACTGGATATGAACAAAGAGGAAAAGCTTACAGTTCTAAAAACTTGCCATTATCCTGGGTAGCAAGGTTTATACGATTAGTTTATAAAGGACAGCAGTGCAAAGGAAGAAGCTAATGAGGTCCCCTTTCTTCATTTTTACATTGCTGTAGCAATGCTCAGTTGCAAAGAACTTCCACGTTCTTTATCTCACTCAGCCCTACAACAACTTCATTAGGAGATAAGACAGGGCTCGCATTTATTTCATTCGAATCCCAAACTCAGTCCTTCCTGAGAAACAGAACTGCTTTATTCGGCAGCTCTATCCAATTTTGAGATACATTAAGTATGAATGGTGGTGGACAAGTTTAAAAGTTTCATCAAAGATCAATACTGATGGAGAACAAGAATGGGTTATCTTAATAAGAGGTGTGCTTTGCTAAACATTTCTTTATTAAATTCTTGATGACATAGGTACTTCACTGGTGTGAAATGCCTGTTTGTTTCAGGGAGAAAGCCAGGTAAGCTTTCCAGACAGGAGATCTGGTAACAGTGGCATTTTATTTGATCAGGTCAATTATTGAGTCACGTGGTGGCCTCACTCATGTGGATGCAGCACACAGCCAAACAAGAATAAATCTGGTAAAAGAAATATATAAGGGTGCTGTCATTTGAAACCACCCCATCTAAATAGCCATTTCTAAAAACACATGGATTTTTTTTTAACTTGGGATTTTGTAAAGACAACAGAAAGATTAAGAAAATAAATGATTACTATTGAAAAACCTTTAAACACATGTGGTTAACAGAAATATTTTCCACCAAGACCAGTATTAATATCATCAGGTCTTTATTCTTAATCATTGATCAACCTTCTGCTTTTTTGTGTTTCCAAATTGATTTATAATTTAAAAAACAGTTCCTTACATCAAAGTCTTTAATACCCTTCACATTTTTCTTTCCAAACCTGCAGTTGTTTGAAAATAGAATCTTAGCCATATTTCTACATTGATCTTAGTTCCCTTCAATATATGCTATGCATAGCCCTTGATGGGCAGTTGAGTCCACCAGAACTCTCCATGTGTGTGGCACTAAGTTCTGGCTCTTCATATGCTCTCTTTTCTGGAAGCTCATTTACTCTGAAAAATGCTAGGTGTAGCTCTTTGTACACTGCTGTTTCTCCTATCTGTGCCTGACCTTTTACTCTGCTGCTCATGCTTGTAAGGCAATGGGAAGGATTTTCAAAGTGAATAACTTTTCAGATCAGTACAGTATTAAAAATAAATGTCTGCTCCATCTGTAGATACTCTATACGATTGTTTTAAAAATGTGGATGGAGACCAGTGGGTCCCGGAATCTGCATGGAATATGCATCTGTGATTGAAAATTTTGTTTATAATTAGTATTTTAGGTTTTGGTATAAAAGATTTTGACATAATAAAAAGCACTCTGAAAGTTACTCGTATATGTTATTTAATGTTTGAAGTTAAGTATTCAAATGTTGGGAGATAGTTGAGAGTCACCATTAAGATTTGTGTGCTCACTGCTGGGTGTGTCTGTGTTGAAGGGAAGGCAGAAGCTGGTGTCACCGGTCAAGCACTTCTCACATGGAACAGTCTGTGAGAAGAACTCTGGCTGATCTTTGGTTGCTATTCAGCCTCTGTCACTTGTTTAGCTGGAGGCTGTAGCTAAGCCACTCACTTTCTTTGAGCCTCAGATCCCTCCTCTGTAATATGGAGTAATTAATGCCATTTATCTCATATGAGCATTTGGGGATCATAGAAATGTAGGTAAGACTCTTGGCACAGTACCTGTACATAGTAAGTAGTCAGTAAATGGACACTATAATTCCCACAGTGAAAGCTGGTTCATCAGAAGAATAAAAGCAAGAAATGGAGATATTAGAGCAGTTTCAGACAGAAACAAATGGGACAAGAACAACAGACTTTAAAAACCTGAAATATTTAGAAAATAGAAATTTATTTAAGCTGAATTGAGGGACAGATAATATCATCTTCTCTACAACCTTGGAGTCAGCTACAAAGGAGGATCCAGTCCCTCATAGAGGTCAAAACAGGAGAATCTGACAGTAAGAGGATCTAGTGAGGTTTAAAAATAAATGTTATTTTAAAATTTAAAAGTGGCTAACCAATTTAGCAATTCTCCTTGATGTATAATCCAGAGAAATGAAAATATATTCACGCACACATTTGTTCATGTGTTTACAGAATCATTATTCATAATAAACAAAAGATGGAAACAACTCAACATCCTTAAACTAATGAATATAAAATATAGTATATGCATATGATGGAATATTTTTCAGCCATGAAAAAAAATAATGAAATACTCACACATTGCACAACCTAGACTTTGAAAAACAGTACACTCAGTGAAACAGCCAACACAAAACTACATATTATTTGATTCTATTACGTGAAATATTGAGCATAGGTAAATGTATAGACAGAAAATAGATCACTTATTGCTTAGATCTGGGAGAACAGGAGGAGAGGACTGGGGAGTGATAGTAAAGTGGTATCGATTTCTTTTTGAGGTGATGAAAATTGTCAAAAATAGATTATGTTAATGGTTGCACAACTCCAACAATAGATTAAAACCACTGGATTGTATCCTTTGAATTGGTGAATTCTATAGTACAGAAGTTATATCTTTATAAACTTCTTTTAAAAAGACAATGGCTAAACTTTGGAAAAGGCTACAAAAGCTGAGAAACTTAAGTGCAATCCTGGGCTACTGGCTTCTCTGAGCAAGAGTGGCCTTAGAGTTATAAAAGAATTTTAAGGACTGATTCTGGGATGTTTTCATTGTGTTTTTCTCCCCCTAGGTTTTAGCTGAAATTTTCCCTACTTTGCTTTTGAAGATCATTGCAACCTTTATCTTATGTGTAGAATTTTACTCCTTTTAGAGATTTATTATTGTGAATTGGCTCTTTCCATTTAGAACAGAAATAAATAATGCATGAAGTAACAAAAAAGTATGTAGATAATGTATAACAGCAAATGCTTACAAAGGCTAGCAACATATGAAAGATATCTTTGTACAACAGTACAGATAAAAATATGAGATAAATGCACCATTTTTACTTATTGCTGTTTTTTTCCTGTAAGTATAATTAATGATCAACAATCAAATGTTTAATACCCAGGTGCAACAAACTTTCCTACAGAAATACTCAGTTAATGATGGGGAAAACAATAATCCAGTTGGTATTGCATCAGAATTGTTCAAGTACATAGCAGTAACAATTCTGGCAATAAAACAATTTATGATATGATAAAGAAACTGAATTTAGTTTATGTTTATTTAAAGTTAGGAATATATAACATGTAAAATGATATGTTCTACCAGGGATTGACATAAACAGACACACAGTTTGGTGACACACTAGAAAAATATTTCATTTAGGTATGGTATTACGACTTTTAGGAAAAAACACCCATAAAAATCACAACTTTCTGCAACAAAAGCACCGTGAAAATTTTCCTATCATTTGCCCCCTATGCAATGTGAAGTCTAGTCTATAATAAACTTATTATGGGCTCTTAAATGTGATAAAAGGATGGAGATCTTGATAATATCATTGGAAATAAAAAAATGTGGTCTATCTTTGGATTTGTTATCTTCATAAAGTGGAATCTCAGTATTTGTTACCTCTTTGATTATTTTATCTTCTATTATGATGAACTATATTCCAGACTCTAAAAGTCACACAAAACATTATGAAAAAGAATGAAGTCCTGTTCATCATAGAATATTACTAGTGGGCTGGAGAGTGGCTCAGCAGTTATGGGACTTGCCTGGCATGCATGATAACCTGGGTTCGAACCCAGCACCACATACACAACTATGTGGCGACAAGCAAAGGGCAGATGGAAAAAATCAGTAAAACTGATGCTCAACCGAGGGGCCCTGTTCTACCAGTTGATGGCTTACCTAGAGCAAGTCAATACTTTCAGAGACTCAGTCCTTTCATTTATAAGGAAGTGTTGTTTGCCGAGATGACTTCTCTTTACACAACTTTACTTTTGAACTCTGGAAGTCTATA
Organism: Aplodontia rufa; assembly: GCA_004027875.1. Taxonomy (NCBI): domain Eukaryota; kingdom Metazoa; phylum Chordata; class Mammalia; order Rodentia; family Aplodontiidae; genus Aplodontia; species Aplodontia rufa. Next base: position 4,245 of record PVKS010016585.1, on the reverse strand, counting down.
GTTGTGTGACATGGCACTTGGTAGTCTAAATGAGAATAGAATGCACATCCTTTTCTACTACATTTTAATTAAACCACCTTTATAAGTGAGTTTATCGCTAAAAGTCTTAAGCACTATAATTTTAAATCAATAAGAATGGAATCATTAAATCATTTCAGGTATTGTTGCAAAGAGGCCTGTAATATATGTGATAAATGCCTGGATCTGACATAGGAATTTATATTCCATGAGATATTAGCACTGGACACTTCACCTTGGAATGTGTTTGAGAAACCTAGCTAACTCTCACTCATTAGGGTAGATTAAGTTAGTTATATGTGAGTCTATATTTGAGTCTATGACATAACTATTTTTCTAAATATTATTTTTGAGCATTTATTGGAAGAACTTTCTCCATTTTAAGTATTTCTCTACAGTGACAAAACCTACATTCCACATAACATCTAATAGTAAGGCAATTCACAATGAACCTGTTTGCCTTTCACAATAGCCATGTCTTCCTGCCTTTGATGAATTAATTCATCTAGATAATACCTTGGGACAATAAAACAAAAATTCTATAATATATAGTATTACTTTCAAATGAACAGGTACTAGGTACAGAGTACACATACATGTCCATTATATATGTATGTATAGATATATATTAATACACAGAGAAAATCAGAATTTAGGAGTTAAGCATAAAGGTGATTTATTACGTAACTGATCAGTTTCTGTTTCACTTTGATAGTGAAATAAATTTTCTTCTGTTAGTATAGATCCAAATTGTATCTGTAAGCGTAGTTTAGCTCGACACGTGCATGGGCACTCTGTACTAAACTGCAGACGCAGGGCTTGGGGGTATAGCTCACTGGCAGAGCACTTGCCTAGCATGCAGGAGGCCCTAGTTTCAATTTCTAGCACAACAAAAACAACAGTAATAAATAAATACATATGTAAATAAAATCCAGTGACAGATTAACTAAATACCAGGGCTGTCCTCAAACCAGGGAGCACCTGGTGGAATGAATTTCCATTTTGTGAACATGTGCATGCAGCTCTTAGGAAGCTGGCCTATGGTTTAGCTGCCATCCTACCTCTTACCATGACTTATTTACCTTTTCATATACAAACCAAGAAATTCACTAAGATTTAAGTTTCTGAAAAGAGCCCGTGGATGCTAACTATTTTGGCGTAGTTCAGGCTGTTGATTATATTCAGAGATGGCAGTATCACAGTTTCATTTTACGGGTTTTGTCCCAGGAGCAGAAAGAATGACCTCAAACAAATATCATATAATGGCTCTCTAGATTTGGAATTATTTTTTTTTCTTAAATGAAACTACAGAACCTAGGGATTTTGCTTCAATAATACCTTACCTTAATGCGTGTGCCAGGCAAGCTATAGTGCTAGCTTTGCAAAGTGGAACTAACAAGGGAAGACAAGCTATCTACGGGAATACCACAGTTCCCTGGTTTCTCTAAGACAGCACTGGACCCACTGAAATGTCCATTGGCAGCACTACTTCATAGTGATTTTACACATTCTGCCCCTGAATGATAGCTACGGCAATGTGGGATTAGAGGACTAGATGGTTTTGAAAGAACCCATTAAAATATGATGATGAGTCCACACAAGCGACCACAGTGGATGGCTCTGGAACAGTGGTCCCTGAATCTAGGGACTTGCTCTGCCAATCACTAATCGTGCACCCATGGATAAGTCACAAATTTTCTCTCTCTGTTCATATCCTTAACATAAGGGAATTGCATAAAATTTAAAGGGTGTTCCAGGGTCAACTTGACATTTGTATAACCTTTTATAACTTGTGAAATATTTCTACTTATATTACTACTTAGTCACACACGGTTTTTTATACCATTCTTATTTAATAAATAATTAGGTTGAATCCTCCCCTAAGAACCCTGTGGCACCAATGTGGTCATCTTAATATATGTTTTATTATTTTGGTGGTATATTTATTTAAAATTTGCTGCAATATTTTTTAGTTTTATATTACTGAGGTAAAACTAAGGGGCTTAAATTATGTGGATCTCAATAATAATAATGATAAAATTGTATCATTAAACATTTACTACAATTCATATGCTCTACTGTTACATACACTGTTGCTAATTCAACCATCCTTCAGTCTGTACTAATATTACCTTCATTTTGCAGATGAGAGCAAAGAGGTTAGGAGTTGAAATACCTGTTCCAAATTTGCTTTTTTTCATTTTTAAATTTATTTTTCTATGAGTGCATTATAGTTTCACCATGTTCCAAATGTGTGTAACCAGGAAGTAACATGTTTAGAACTGAGATTAAAAAAAATTACTCCAAACATGTGTTCTCTAAACTATAGCACCCTGCCACTCTTTTTCAATCAAATGAGCAAGTATGTAAAATGCAGCTCTCTCTAGAATCCAACGTGAGCATCAACAGGCACAATGATATGGAGTGCTGGACACTTGAGGTGCGTTCTGTTGTAACTTGCACGTACTGCGTATGACCTATCCTTCTCTGAGCTGACGTCGTTCCATTCCACACTCCTTAACTGATGCTCAAGGCACTGCACTAAAGTCTAAATTAGATGAAAACATTAAAATAATATCTCTGTTCTTCTATGCCAAGAGGAAGAAATTTAATTTCTCTCCTCAGGAGACTAAACTGCAAGGGCACAAACTAATTAGCTATTGCCAGCTGAGGGAGACCAGGGAGTCCTGCACAATTATCTCTTCTAGGAAGGCTCCCAGGACCATTCCCTTTCTCTTACTAAATGGCAGCATTAGAAGGTAAGAAGATAAAGACAGGAGAATTGAAAAGTCGAAATCCCTCTGGAATAAATGAGAATAACCATCAATGCAGATACCGACACAAAGAGGGAAAAGAGAGTCCTCTTAATCTCTCTGGCATGACTCTGAGATTAAACAGAAAAACAACTTCCATTTCTATTATACCAGAATACATAAACTAATATTTTAATTCACACAAGAACTAAACTGCACGGTAGTCACATTTTAGTGGGATTAATGTTGAAAGTTATATTTCCAATGTGACTAACCTCTCCACTTGTCCCCACGATGAGGTTATCAGTGAAAGATACTGGAAATTGGTAGGATTTCCATGGTATTTCAAGTTTAGAAATTGGTGATTTTCCAGTTTTCATTTTACTGGTAAGACAGACTAGTGTAGAATATTTTTAATAAATTCCTGTTGTACATATTCTCACACATATGTATGAAGGTACAATATTTCAAAATACTTTTGGAGTATCTGAGGGTTTTACTTGTCTATAATTTATTAGGACCATCATTGTTCTAATTTAATCCCAAGAAGAATTTCAGTAGCAAACATCAATGAGTCAATATAGGATGTAGGTAGGTTGTCTAGAGCAGTCTTATTTTTATATTATGATGATGATGATGATGATGTTTCTGGTACCAGGGATTGAACTCAGGGGTGCTTAACCACTGAGCGACATCCCCAGCCCTTCTGATTTTGAAACAGGTCTCAGTAAGTTGCTTGGGGCCTCACTAAGTTGCTGAGGCTGGATTTGAACTCTAACTCCTCCTGTCTCAGCCTCCCCAGTCACTGGTATTACAGATGTGCATCACTGGACCTGGCTCCTTTTGTATTTTTTTTCCCTATAATTAACAGAGAAACTCACAGCTAGCTTTAATCCCTTAGTGTTGACCTTGTAATGATGCTGTTTAAAAAGAAATTTGTGGAGCTATGCAATATATGCAGAGAAAGCAAACTCTGTCACTCTCTGAGTGCTGTGTGCGAAGGCAGTCAGGATGGGGAACTCCACGCAAGCAGAAAGCAGCAAAATCCATGACCTTGAGGTCCACACTGTGCAGCCCCCATAGCCAAGCTGTCTCCGTCTGGGATGGCCTCTGACAACTGCATTCTGTTCTTTGATTTTTCTTGTTTTTGTATTGTATACCTGTAATTAAGTGACTGTATTGTTTTTGAGTCAGATGCTCATAAGAATTCATTTTTATCTTACAAATGTATAGACATGACAAAGGAAAGTAAATGTAAAATATGTACATATTAAGGATCCTATTTTGTCATGTGTTTGATTTTAATTCTATCTTTACGTAGTCCATCCCTTCCCATGCTTTCAGCCCATCTGTTTCTGCTGACTCCCTAGTCTATAATCTCTGATACTTTCTGCCCTTACGTTCACACTCAACCTCAGTTTTTCTCTATTACTTTAAGTCCACAATTTGTAAAAGCTTCTTTTTTTTTTTTTTT
>PVKS010016584.1:20828-43863 GCA_004027875.1 Aplodontia rufa | reverse complement strand
TCTTCTTCTTCTTCTTCTTCTTCTTCTTCTTCTTCTTCTTCTTTTGAGAGACAGATAGAATCAATTTTTATTGAGTTTTTCACATGGATTTCGTTGCTCTGACACTTAATTGTGTATGTGGGTGCTGGGGTTTGAACCCATGTACTTGTGCCTGCTGGACAAGCCATAGCCACTGAGCCACCACTCCAGCCCTTCCTATGACTTCTTAACTGCTTGTGTAGTGATGCATCGTTCTCCATAGATGAATGAATGTATTTCCTAGTCTTCCAGATTTTTGGCTACTTGGTTGACCTCTGACCTTTAACTTCAAGAAGTATTGTACTTTTTTAATTTATCTGCAATTTTGTTTTTAAACTTCGAATGCTAGTGTTTTTAGTGTCTAATGTGTGAGGCAGAATAAGAACTTAAGGCTTAACCTGTTAGGGTCCTTCATGACAAGAAAAGTAAAAATGGAATAGTTGTTGTGTGAGGAAAATTTGCAGTTAAAAATCTCCATTTTGATTTCCTCTTTACAGGAATAGTTGTTTAGCAGGATTAAAACTTTTCCTGAGTCAGAGAATATTGGAGGAGCATTTAGCTTATTCATTTGTCAAATTCCAAAGTTAAGATTCATGGTTTTAAAGAACTTGTTGAATTCTTCTCTGTTGATTTAGAAATAAAATTTGGGATTTCTCCCTAGTGATTTGCCTTTCTGGTTCTGATCATTTTGCTTTGGAGTAATGTCCTATAGGGATTCATCTATCTCATTTTCATGATACATATTTATTGAGCACCTATACTATACCAGAAACTGTTCTAAGCACTTATACTATACCAGAAACTGTTCTAAGTACTGGGATTATCAGAGCTGACTCTTGGCATTCAGAATGACATTTCAATAAGGGAGATAGTAAAACAGATAAGTTAAAATGCAGCATGCAATTATGTTAGGTGAATCTTGGATACAGTGTCTCTGAAAATCTTGGAGATAGCACTTGGGAAAAGTACTCAGTATTGTCCAGGATGTCCAGCATAACTTTCCAGGAGGTAATATTCCCAGGAGAAGGCTTTTCCAAGCTGAAATATAAAGGAGAAAAAATTTAACTAGGTGAAAGGTGGGGGATGAATGAGAGAGTAATATATTGAGGCAGAACAAACAATATTCATAAAATCCATGACAAGTGGAATGACTTCGGGGACCTGAAGACAGCTCAGTATTGCAGGAATACAGACTATGGGGAAGGAAAATGGTGAGGTAAGAGGAAAGGTCAATGACAGCAAGATAATGATGGACCTTGTGAACCATGAATTATTTGGTTATTGAATAATTGCATTTGCATATATTAAAAGTTGTCATTGGTATTGATTGGTAAATAGTTTGAAATGTGGAAAGATTAGAGTTAGGCTATTAATTAGGAAGCTGTGGCAGCAATCCAGTCAAAAGATAGTGGTGGCATGAACAAAACAGTACAGTGAAAATGAAGAGCAGTAGATGAATTTGGAAGGTACTTTGAGTGATTTGAGTAACTGGATTTGAGTGACAAAAGAGGACACAGTATTAGAGATGATACCCTAGCCTCTTGCATTAGACAGCTGTGAGGGCAATAGTGTGAATCACTGAGAAGGGGTAACCTAGGACTGCAGCAGGGGCTTGAGGAGATGACTTTAGCATATTCAGAATGGGAGGTTGCAAATAAGCCAGTATAGTGCAGGTGCCCTGTAGATGGCTGGCTGCATGGGTCTGAGCTCAATAGCAAGGTGTGGGATTGAGTTATAGATATAGGAAGGATAAGTACATTGATGGTGATTGGAGCCTTGGGGGTCTGAGTAAATACTGAAATTCAGGAGAGATGCAGAAGCTGAGGTGCCAGTGTTTGATGAAGATGAATTGACCAAAATGCAGAGGAGCAACAGAGAGAAATACCTGTGAAAGTAACTGCACAGTGACAGAAAACATAGTGTTTAGATCAAGATGTAGATCTGTGTGCTACAGAGGAGAGAGAGATGGAAAGATGTGGAAAGAGAAAAAACACAGTGTATAAAATATTAACTTATCTAAACCATGGGAAATTGTCAATATTTTACTGTTTTTGGCCAAATAAAAAGCCATTTCAGATTGTTCAACCTGACAAATTTATACTGGAGACCTTCATAGTACTTAAATGTTTTTTTTTTATTTCTGCTATTAAACAGAAAACTAGTTCTGGTTCATGGTAATAACAATTTGAAAATCACTGTACTGGCCAGTTGATATTTTCTTGCTGAGTCACACCACTGGAATCTGAGGCACATACCCTGTGTGTTTGGTGACAAAACTTTGGGCACAGCCAGAGGCTGGACATTAATCCAGAATTTGACTTAATTAGATTTATGCCTTTTACATTTATTCAGCCTGAGACTCTATTATACATTCAATTTCCTTTTTTTTTCTGCTTCTCCCTTTCTCCTTCTTCTCTGTCTTCTCTTCATACTCTTGCTTCTGCTCCTCCTTTTAGTAATTGTGTCTTTGCTAGCTGACTTAGTTTTAAATAAATTAAATTATCTGCTGTGGAATAATTACCCTTTTTTCCTGATTAGCAAAATTAATAAATGCAACATCATTGCATTTGTTTCCTTTTTAGTTGTTTTTTTTTTTTTAAACTTCTTATGCTTGCTTATATTTGGGGAATATTTCTGACTTCATGGTTCATAGAAGTGTCATCAGATACTTGGGAAGAGTGTGATGTTACTACATTATATATTTATTTAATGTTTTAACTTTTATTTGGGAAAGGTAGAAAGTATTTTCATGGGCACATGAGGAAATTGAGGTACAAAAAGTGGACATTAATCTGCTTCACCATTTGAAATATGGTAGTTTAATTTTTGTGTTAAATAGATCTCTCCAATCTAATCATGGTAAATAGTGTTAAGTTGAATTTGATCCTGGAAAGACTTTTCTTTCAGACTGCCTCTGTGGACATAGATACTGTTCCTCTATCCAAACAATATTCTTTTTAGTCCCCTAATCTTCTTATCTTGAGTTCATATCCAAATATCCTCTTTTCTTCAAAAAGACCCTCTCTTGGTAAACTGCATAGCAATTTGAAGGTTTTATTTATTTGCTTATTTATTAGCCATAAGAAGTTTTCTCCATTTGTCAGATCTATGAATATCTTATTATATGCATTTTACACTGTAACGTGATAGAATGCTTAAGATAATTTTAGAAAGCTGCTTGCTGTAGACTGTATGCCTTATATCTCTTTAACAGCTTGACATGAACCCTGTCACTGGGCATTAATGCAGCTACAATATTGCCTGTCATTAATAGTCTCTGCTATTTTGCCAACATAATTGCTGACCTTAGCTTGGCCCTCTGCTGTGAAGTAGAGTTTCTATTAAGAAGGAATATTAATGAAACAAAGTTAAATTCCTCTGCAGTTTGCAACTGAAATCAAAGGCAATCTCCATTTAATTCTTAAAAAAGAGTGAATATGCAAGTGTTGCTATTATGATTTCAAAATGATAGCAAGACGCATGGAAATCATGATGCTCAGAAGGCTTTCTTTTTGGTAATGTTGGGGTAGTTATTTTGTTCATCATATAAAATTATTTGATGAATTAAAATATTTTTAATGAAGAACTGTTATAAATATAATTTACTCAAATAAGGCATCAACTAAAGAATTACCTGATGAAAGTTCCAAAAGGAGAAATTCACTATCTTAATCACCAGGTACTTTACTAATTTGAAATAAAAAACTAGGCCAGGACATTATTTCTTTAAGTGCACAAATACTGAATGATACAGCATTTTTATCTTATTTTTGAGTGCTGCCTTTAATAGTTTACTCAAATTTCAAGAGATACCATATGCATATATTAACTGTTCATTTATATTTTTATAATGGCAGTGAAATAAAGGTTGAGTGCTCTGTTAATTGAACTGGGTCATGCAATAAGCCAATCATAGAAAAGACTGTCATGTTGATAGAAATATGACTAGGTATGGGTACTTGATAGTTATGATGGTTCAAAAGTGCTCTATAACCTCTTTTCAGGCTATGCATAAATTTAGCAGTTAAAAACTTAATTCTTACTTTAAAGCTTGTCATATTGTCATGTGGGAAATCTGACCCTGTAGAATTCATCATTGTAGAATCCAGAAACTAGATGATATATTTTCACTGATATTGATATATTCTAATACTTCATTTTAAAAAATGAGAACCTTATTTTGAAATTTCAGCTAAGTTCTAGTTATTTAATTCCATGGTAATCATTTAATTTATTGCTTCAATAGATGTTTTATTCTTGAGTTTATTTCCTTATATTCAATCTCTCTGTTACTCCCTTTTCTAGATTTTAAGACCATTACTAATTTACTTCTCTTATTAAGGATCTTTTGTAGGATGGCAATGGTTATTAACAAGAGGCATTATGCAATTCATCTGGCATTTTGAGTTTCATTTAATACCTCAACATGATTTTATTACTTCTGAACATTGCTAAGGAAATGAATATTACAGAACCTTTGGAAATGGCATTAGGGTTTACCACCTATATATCTATATATCTGTATACATGAAATGAGGAAAATTACAATTTTTATTACATATATTTAGCACATACAATGTGTTTTGATATATATATGTACATAGTGAAATAATTGCTACAGCTAAGTAAATTAATCCATAACCTTCTATTTACCTCTTTTTGGTTTACAATATCACCTAAAATCAATTGATTGATAAAACTATGCCATTTCAAATGGTAGAAAGATGGCAAGATTGAATCTGTATGTGCACTTGAGAAATTTTCACACAATGACACAGATGACACCTTATCCTCAAATAGATTACTAGTGTTCACCTAGTTGAGGTATTACCCCAATAAATAATAATCCTAAAACATTTTGTTAAGGCTGAGTTTGACAGGAGGATACAAAAGCTGCCTTTTTCACTGCATTGCCTACCTTCTCCCTCCCCAAAGTGGAGAATTTATTTGCAAACCAGATTAAATTTCCTTCATACCTATAGGATAAAGAAAGAAGTTTGAATATAAGATAGTGGGGGATAGAGGATTCTTCTTAGCTACAAAATTGGATTTGATTTGACTCTACCCTCACCTATTCTATCAGAAGTCTTCTGGGACAGGGTTTCAGAAATAGTCATTCAGGTTGAGACAAGATCAGTCTGTTATTTGTAATCTCCTCATCTGGCATGAAACCTTTCATTCCCAATCTGTTAAAGCAGTATGGTTTTCAGATAAATACAGCATAAAAATCAATACTAAAACATAAAAAATGAGAACCTATGTAATTGTCAGAACAGCTCAAATAATTTGGCAATTATCTTATAATCACAGATCTATTTTTACCTCCCTTAACCTGGCAGCTATAAGGAGAATCAAGGATAAAATTAAAGAAACTTTGGAGAGGATTTTTAAGACTGACCTCCTTGCCCAGAGTCTATAATCTCCTGAGGAACTGAATTATCATTTAGCCTTCTACTCTGGGTAGACAGTTGTGGTAGTTACAGTTCAAATGCAAAACATCAATATTTAAACTCTTGTAAAGATGGTAGTCAAGTTAAGCAGTTCCAGTGAAGTATTTTGTTTGATTTTAAGCTCTAAGCATTTTTTTTTTTAAATATAAACTTTGCTCTGGAAAAAAGATGTATGTTAATCACTAACATAATTATTTGAAATACTCAGAAGTCTCTTTAACTTTGGCCTTAAAGTGATACAAACCTGATTAAATGAGTTTGGAAGTATTAAGTATTAACTTCTATTTTATTAAAGAATAGTTTAAGAAGAATTGGTATAAATTATTTTTTAGTATTCAACATAGTCTTACATATAGGAGGGAATTATTGCCACACATTCATGAACACATGCATAATGACAGAGCAAGCCAAGGTTTATGGCAGTTCATGATCTCCCCCCCTTTAGATTCCCCTGGATCCCTTATTTTCCCTACTTTACCCACTTGTTAGTTGGGCTTCTCATGGAAGTCAAAGGTTCCCCACTGGGTTGATAACACCCCCCCCATTCCCTCCCTCCAGCTGACTTGACATCCCTTCTATTCCCATCATCCTACCCTGCTTCCCCTTCATCCCTCAGTGTCATAGGCAAGGTTCCCCCTGCTCATTTAAAAATTCACCCATATCAAGGTTATTATTAGCTTTCAATCTGTTTCCAATTGTGTTCTAGCTTCTACATTTGAAAGAAAACATTTGGCCCTTGAGTCTCTGAGTTTGGGATATTTCACTCAGCATAATTTTTTCCGTCTCCATCCATTTGGCTGCAAATGCCATGATATTGCCATCTCTAATAGCAGAGTAGAATTTTGTTGTATATATGTGCTGCAGTTTTTGAATCTACTCATCCAGTGACGGGCATCTGGGTTGGTTCCATAATTTAGCTATAGTAAATTGAGCTGCTATAAACGTTGATGAAGTTGTATCTCTGTAACATGCCAATTCTAGATCTTTTGGGAAAATACCCAGGAATGGAATAGCTGGGTCATAAGGTGGTTCCAGCCATAATTTTTTGAGGAGTCTCCACACTGCTTTCCAGAGTGGCTGTGAAAGCTTGCAGTCCCACCAACAGCATGAAAGTGTTCTTCTCTTTCCACAACCACTCTGGCATCTTTCATTGTTCATATTCTTCATTTTTGCCACTCTGACAGGAGTGAGGTAGAATCTCAGTGAAGTTTTGACTTGCATTTCTCTGATTGCTAGTGATGTAGAGCATTTTCTCATATGTTTATGGGCTTTTTGGACTTCCTCCATTGATAAATTTCTATTTATCTCCCTAGCCCATTTATTGATTTATTTATTATATGTGGTGTTCAGTTTTTTAAATTCTTTGTATATTCTGGATATTAGCCCTCTGTCCAAGGTGTAGCAGGCAAAGATTTTCTCCCATTCTGTAGGTTCTTTCTTGACACTCTTGACTAATTCTTCAGCTATGCAGAAGCTTTTTAGTATAATGGCATTCCATTCATTTATTCTTAGTTTTAATTCTTGCTCTATGGGAGTCTTGTTAAGGAAGGCAGTGCTGACACCTATGTCATGTAGTGTTGATCCTATTTCTTCTTCAAGCAATTGCATATTTGCTGGTTTAATTTCCAGATCCTTGATCCATTTTGATTTTATTTTTGTGCAGGGTGAGAGATAAGAATCCAGTTTCAGTTGTCTACATATGGCTGTCCAGTTTGTCTAGCACCATTTATTGAGCAGGCTGTCCTTCTTCCACTCTATGCTTTTACCCCTTTATCAAATATCAGATGGTTAAAGATTTGAGGGTTTGTCTCAATATCTTCTATTCTGTTCCATTGGTCTTCATTTCTGTTTTGATACCAATACCATGTTGTTTTTGTTACTATCAGACTATAGTATATTTTCAGGCCAGGAATTGAGACACCTCCTTCTTCTCCTCTTTCTTGCTTAGTAATGTTTTGGCTATTCTGGGCCTTCTGTTATTATATATTAATTTGAGAATTGCTTTTTCTATATTCATGAAGAATGTCATTGGAAATTTGATGGGGATTACATTGAATCTGTATAGCACTTTTGAATGAATGGCCATTTTAATTATATTGATTCTGCCTAACCAAGAACAGGGAATGTTTTTCCATCTACTCAGGTCTTCTGCAATTTCTTTTTTTAATGTTTGATAGTTTTCATCATAGAGGTCCTTTTTTATATCCTTTGTAAGATTGATGTCCAAATATTTTATTCTTTTTGAGGAAATTGTGAATGGGGCAGATTTCCTGATTTCTTCTTCAGTGGAATTGTTGCTGGAGTATAGGAAAGCTAGAGTTATGAGTGTTGATCTTATAACCAGTCACTTTGATGAAATCATTTATAAGCTCTAGAAGTCTTCTTGTCAAGCTTATTGGGTCTTCTAAGCGTAGGATCATGTCATCAGCAAAGAGAGATATCTTGACTTCCTCTTTTCCTATTTGAATTCCTTTGATTTCATTCTCTCGTCTGATAGCTCTGGCTAGGATTTCAAGGACTATGTTGAAGAAGAGTGGTGAAAGTGGACATCCTTGTCTTGTTTCTGAATTCGGTAAAAATGCTTTCAGTCTTTCTCCATTAAGCATAATGTTGGCTATGGGTCTGTCACAATGGCTCTTACAAAATTAAATTATCTTCTTTTGATCTCTATCTTCTCCAGAGTTTTGAGCATCAATGGATGCTGAATTTTATCAAAGACCTTTTTTGCATCAATTGAGATGATTATGTGATTTTTATTTTTAATTCTGTTTAAATGGTGACTTACATTTATTGATTTGTGTATGTTGAACCAGCCCTGCATTCCTGGAATGAAGCCTTCTTGATCATGATGTGTTTTCTTTTTGATGTATTTTGGATCTGGATAGCTAGGATTTTATTAAAGATTTTTGCATTTGTATTCATCAGGGAAACTGGTCTGCAGTTTTCTTTTCTTGATGTATCTTTGTTGAGTTTTGGTATCAGGATTATATTTGCTTCATAAAAAGTGTTTAAGAGGGTTAAAACCCTTTCAATTTCATGGAGAAGCTAGTAGAGGATTGGTGTTAATTTTTCTGTAAAGGTCTGGTAGAATAATGCCATGAATCCATTAGGTCCTGGGCTTTTCTTTTGTGGAAGACCTTTGATTACTATTTCATTTTCGCTACCTGAGATTGGTTGGGTTAGACTAATGTCCCCCCATGTTAATTTGGGAATGTCTTCCAGATTATTAAACTTGGAAGAAGAGTGTAATTTTTCAAAATAAATTATAATAATCTTATGGATTTTGGTTGAGTCACTGTTGATCTCCATTTTTATCTTTGGTTTTGTTGATTTGCTTCACTTCATTCTTTTGTGAGGTTGGCAAGGGGTCTGTCAATCTTATTTATATTTTCAAAGAACCAACTCTTTGTTTTGTTGATAATCTCAATTTCATTGATTTCATCTCTGATCTTTGTTATTTCCTGTCTTCATTAGGTTTGGATTTGGATTCTTCCTCTTTTTGTAGAGATTTGATTTGAAGCATTAGTCTATTTATTTGGGTTCTTTCCTGATATTTGATGAAGGTGTTCAGTGTTATAAATTTACTTCTTAAGAATGCTTTCATGCTATCCCAGAGATTTAGATACATTGTTTCATCATTCTCATTCATTTCCAAGAATTTCTTGATTTCTGTTCTCATTACTTCTTTTATCAATTCTTTGTTTAAGAGGGTATTATTCAATTTCCAAGTATTTGAGTAGTTTCTGTTGTTTTTCATGCTGTTAAATGCTAAGATCATACCATTGTTGTCTGACAGGATACATGGGACTACATCAACTTATTTATATTTGGTAAGATTAGCTTTGTGGGCTAGGATGTGTTCTATTATGGAGAAGGATCTATGAGCTAATGAGAAGAAGGTAAACTCAGTTGATTTGGGATGGAATATTCTGAAAATGTCTGTTAAGTACAGTTGATTTATAGAGTTGTTTAGGTTAGAGATATCTTTGTTGATGATCTGTCTGTTGTTCATAATGGTGTATTAAAGTCCTCCAGTGATGTTGAGAACAATGAGGGGTTTAATATCCTTCAATACTTTTTCCATATATTTTGGAGGGTTGTAATTGGAAGTGTAATTGTTAACTATCGTATGACTCCTTGATGAATTGTTCCTTTTACGATGATATAGTAACCTTCTTTGTTCTTTGTAATTAGTTTTTGGCCAAAATTAACTTTATTGAATATAAGCATCGTAATGCAGGCTTGCTTTTTCGGGCCAAAAGCCTAGTAGATATTTTGTCAATCTTTTACCTTCAGTCTGTGTCTTTTTTTGTTTGTGAGGTGTGTCTCCTGTGGGCAGCATATTGTTGGATTTTGTTTTTGATCCAGTAAGCCTATCTGTTTCTTTTGATTGGGGCACTGAGTCCATTCACTTTCAGAGTTAGAATACATACAGGAATCTGGGTCCCTGATGTTGTGACTATTGTTGTGTTTCATGCTATCTTGGATATCAGTGTGTTTTGTGATTATTGACTTTCTTCTGTTTATGGGTTTTGGAAGTTGTTTGCATGTTCCTATGAATGAAGTGTGTCCTGAGAATTTTCTGTAGCATAGGCTTTGTGTTCATGGACCTTGCTAGCTTGAATTTTGCATTTAATTAAGTATTTAATTTCCCAATCACATTTAAAGTTGAATTTTGTAGGGCATAGTATCTTTGGCTGAAAATTATTTTCTTTCAAAATTTGAAAATATCATTCTATGTTCTCCTGGCCTTTATTGTCTGATATAAGAAATCCATTGTAATCCTTATTGGTCTGCCTCTGAATGTGATTTGGTATTTTTTCCCTTGCTGCTTTTAGGATCCTTTCATTGATTTCTCTGTCATTCATTCTATAAATGATGTTTCAGCTCTGCTACATTTCTTTACAGTATGTCTAACTCTTGATATATGTGGTCTCTCATGTCCTGAAATGCTCTGTTATCTCTTTCCATAAGTCTTCTTTCAATTCTTTGATTGAATTACTAATCATATTGTTGATACATTTTTCTAGGTTTTCATCTAGGACCCTGACCATAGACTCCTTGAATGGGGAGAAGTTGGGTTGAGGTGAGGTGGAAGACTGTTTCCCCTTTTCCTCATTTTCAGTTGCAGGGAGTGTGGCTTGAGGTCTGACACTGAATAATTCTCTTGGGGTCTTTGTTGATGGTATTGGAGCTTTTTATCTCTTTGCTTAGTTGGGCTGGGGTACAATTTGGGTAGCACAGTTCAGTGGCCAACACCCATGGGGAGCTGTGGGGTTGAGGTAGAGGACTATTTCCCTTTTTCCTCATTTTCAGTTATAGGGAGTGTCGCTTTAGTTCCAACACTGAATAATTCTCTTGGGGCCTTTCTTGATGATATTGGAGCTTTTTATCTCTTTGCTTAGTTGGGCTGGGGTATGATTTAGGTAGCACAGATCAATGGCTGGTACCCCAGTCTGTGAAATATTGTGGACCTTTAGGTTTTCCAATACCTCAGGGGATAGGGGGTAGAAGTCAATAAGTGCAGCCAACGCATACAACAGACAATGTCCACTGTAGCTGTTACAGTGTTGATTAGCACCTATAGGAACAATCAAATTAGCAGTTTTCTTCCATGAGAGCTCTCACACTACACTTTGTTAGCAAGCAAACACCCATTTTCTTTTTTTTTTTTTATTAGAAGTATATAGAGATACAGTTGAGGGGGAAACATTATCAAAACAATAGCAATCAATGTATATAAACTTTGTTATCCAGGGGTAATGCCAGAAGATGGATGACCACCTTGGGTTTTACCTGTTGCAGTTTCCCCCAGAAGAACTCATGCGTTAAATGGGTAGCTCATGGAGGAATGGCTTCTGGGATGGTTCTCCCATCTTCCCAATCTCCAGACTCCTATGAGTTCTTCATATACCCTCTCCCCTCCCCATTCCCCTCCCTACACCTCCAAGTATCCTATAGAGCCATCCCCCTATTACTCTGAAAGTCATTCAATTTGAAGTTTTGTTAGGTTAGCCGTCTGCCCTACTGCTTCCCCATAAATTCTAGCATCAACAGATGAGAGAAACCATTTGGCCATTGAGTCTCTGAGATTGGGAGACTTCACTAAGCATAATTCTATCCATCTCCATCCATTTGATTTCGAAAGCTATAATATTGTCCTCTCTAATGGCTGAGTAGTATTCCATTGTATATATGTACCAAAGTTTTTGTATCCACTCATCAAGTGAGGGGCATCTGGATTGGTTCCATAGTCTAGCTATAGTAAATTGAGCTGCTATAAACATTGAGGAAGCCATGTCACTATAATATGCTGATTCTAAGTCTTTTGGGAAAATTCCCAGGAGTGGGATAGCTGGGTTGTAAGGTGGTTCCATCCTTAATTTTTTGAGGATTCTCCATACAGCTTTCCATAGTGGCTGAACCAGTTTGCAGTCCCACCAGCAGTGTAACAGTGTTCCTCTTTTCCCACAGCCACTCCAGCATCTGTCGTTGTTTGTATTCTTCATTTTTGCCACTCTAACAAGAGTAAGGTGGTATCTCATTGAAGTTTTGATTTGCATTTCTCTTATAGCTAATGATGTAGAGCATTTTCTCATATATTTGTGGGCTTTCTGGACTTCCACTGGAGAGAAGTTCCTTTTGAGTTCTTTAGCCCATTTATTGATTGGATTATTTGTGAGTTATTATTTCTTTAGTTCTCTATATATTCTGGATATTAGCCCTCTGTCCAAGGTGTAGGAGACAAAAGTTTTCTCCTATTCTGTAGGTTCTCTCTTGATGCTCTTGACCAGATCTTTAGCTGTGCAGAAACTTTTTAATTTAGTTGCATCTCATTCATTTATTCTTGATTTTACAGCATGAGCCATAGGAGTTTGGAAGTAGCTGCCGACTCTTATAAGCTGTATGTTGATCCTACTCCTTTTTCTAGTAAGTTTAAAGTTGTAGGCTTAGTATCCAGGTCTTTGATCCATTTTGATTTAATTGCAAACACCCATTTTCAAGTATGACATTCACTTCAGTTTACCAGGACCTCTGTAGCTGAGGGAAAAGAAAAGTTGAGGAAGCAAAGACACTGATGTAGGAAGGTAGTGTGGAACTTGTGAATTAGGATATAGAGCTACAAAGTAGTAGAGATGATATAGGCTACTCTGCTAAAAATAAGGAAAAGATAGAAATGGGATGAGAATTGGGTAATGACTTTGAGGGAGAATGAGAGAGAGATCAGAATACAATTTAGGAATTGACAGAGTAAAGGGAAGAAGGGGATAGTAGAGACTGTGGGTCTTTACAGCCGAAAGAGACTGAGCACTAGTTTGTAATATTATAGAATGCCGTAGGTCTATCCCCAGCAATATGGATATGTTTTTCTGCTAGACAAACACAAGAAACACAGTGGCAGTAAAAAACAATCACACAAAGGAAAAATATACACACCAAGGAACACCAAATCCAAGAACAACAACAGCAACAATAACAAAAGGAGTTGGTAGATTATGAATTATTACTGCTGAAATAAAAATGTACCATGGGATATGCATTCATTACTGACTTCTAGGTGGAGTCACTTCCCTGTTGAATTTGTTGGAGGGAATGAATTTTGTTTATCGTAGCTGATGGTGAGATTCCCAGGAGGCCTCCCACTAATTTTCTCTTGTAGAGGGGTTGCAAACATTCACCTTCCCTGCTTTCTGTAAGAACAGACTTCAGGACCACCACAGTTGCACTTGTGGGCCTTCCCCAAACTCTTGTCCCACTTCAGCTGGGGATCCAGGAGCCACTAGGAGTCTTATGGATCCTGGGACAGCTGTAAGGGATTATTGCTCTTCAAGGAGAGTGGCTGGCCTGAACTGAGCTCACCTGGGACATTATCATCCTACTCTTGGGTATCTTGAAGTCCCAACTTGCCCCAAGAGATGATGTGTGGGGCAGTCACAAGCCCAGCAAGGGGAGACAGGTGCGAAGGAGACACCAGCCCTACTAGACCAGTGTTTGTGGAGGTCTCAAATGCAACCACTAGGGATCATGGAAGCTCAGTCTCACTTAGAGTGCCCAGGACTTATGGGACTGCTTCTTTTTACAGAATTCAGGGTCTGAAAGTGCAGGAAAGCACTGGATCCAGACTGCCCCTTCTGTTCATAGGTCCCCGAGGCTGATGCTAGCCTCTGCCCCACCTGAGAGTTTCAGGCAGTATCTATTGGACCTGCAGGCCAACCTCGCCCCCCAGGCTTTTTAGGCCCAATTGAGCAGAATCCTGGTCATGAACTCCACCCACAGATAGGGCATGTAATGGGGTGAACAGGAAGCCTCTAAATGAGTCACTGGACATGTAGGAGGATCTGTCAGGCCCACTCAGCCCACACAGCAGACATTCAAAACACTGAGCATCCAAATCTGTTCTGTATCTGGTGGTTTCAGGTTCATTTTTCATGAAGTGGTTTCTTGTACTGATCTCCAGGAGGTTTCAAAATGGTGGTACCTCCCTGATTTTTCACATGATCAAATTCAGGGGACTATAATTTGTGTGTATTAAAGCAGTTCCTGCCACTGCTGCAGCTCCAGAGCACTGAAGTCCCATTCTCAAGCTCAGCTTAGTGCTCACCAGCTGTGTCTGAGTTTATTTAAGTATAAACAGCTTCCTTCCCTCTGGGACATATTCCCAGCCCACTGCTGGCTGGGTAGCTGGTGCTAGAAAATTATTATTTGGGATTTCCTGTATTTTCAGCTTGTCTGCGGCACCATGTCACTAAACTTCCTTCCTTGTTAGTAATGAATTTGGGGAGAAATTTTGCTTTTCACCCACCTCACAGTAAGGCACTTCTTGCTCTGTTGGCGTCACGCATTCATGGAGAGATTTTTCCATCAGCTCTACCATGGGTTGCCATGATGAAACCGAATCCTGGTATTAATTCTTTTAAAATTTGGTAGAATTAAGCTGTAAAGTCTTCTCTTCCTGACCTTCTTTTTGTTGAGATTTTTTTCCTTACTGATTCATTTCTTTATTTGCTGTTTGTCTGTTCATGCTTTCTATTTATTCTATCGTTTTCTCTAATAGCTGAGTAGTATTCCATTGTATATATGTACCAAAGTTTTTGAATCCACTCATCAAGTGAGGGGCATCTGGGTTGGTTCCATAGTCTAGCTGTAGTATATTGTGGTGTTATAAACATTGGTGAAGGTGTATCTCTATAATATGCTGATTCTAACTGTTTTGTGAAAATACCCAGAAGTGGGATAGCTGGTTCATAAGGTGGTTCCAGACCTAATTTTTTGAGGATTCTCCCCACTGCTTTCCAGAGTGGCTGAACCAGTTTGCAGTCCCAGCATCAATGTGACAGTATTCCTATTTTCCCACAGCCCCTGCACCATCTGTCATTGTTTGTATTCTTCATTTTTGCCACTCTGACTGGAGTGAGGTGGAATCTCGGTGAAGTTTTGATTGGCATTTCTCTTATTGCTAGTGATGTAGAGAATTTTCTTGTATGTTTACGAACTTTTTAGACTTCCTCCATTGAGAAGTTTCTTTGTAGTTCCATAGCCCATTTATTGATTGGATTACTTGTGATTTTGGTGTTTAGTTTTTTCGAGTTCTATGTATATTCTGGATTATTAGCCTTCTGTTCAAGGTGTAGCAGGCAAAGATTTTCTCCCATTCTGTAGGATCTTTCTTGAACTCTTGACTAAATCTTTAGATGTGCAAAAGCTTTTTAGTTTAATTGCATCTCATTCATTTATTCTTGACTTTACTGCTTGCACCATGGGAGTCTTATTAACGAAGGCAGTGCCAACACCTATGTCATGTAGTGTTGATCCTACTTCTTTTTCAAGCAATTGTAAAGTTGCTGGTTTAATATGCAGATCTTTGAACCATTTTGATTTAATTTTTGTGCAGAGTGAAAGGTTAGGATACAATTTCAGTTGTCTACACATTGCTGTCCAATTTGTCCAACACCATTTGTTGAACAGGCTATCTTTCTTCCACACTATGCTTTTACACCCTTTATCAAATATCAGATAGTTAAAAGTATGGGGGTTTGTTTCAGGATCTTCTGTTATGTTCCACTAGTCTTCGGTTCTGTTTTGATACCAATACCATGCTGTTTTTGCTACTACAGCTCTGTAGTATAATTTCAGGTCAGGAATTGAGATACCCCCTACTTCTTCCTTCCTGTAGAGTAATGTTTTAGCTAGTCTGGGTCTCCTGTTATTCCATACGAACTTGAGAATTGCTTTTTCTATATCCGTGAAGAATGACATTGGTATCTTGATAGGGATTGCATTAAATCTTTATAGGGTTTTGGGTAAAATGTGCATTTTGATGATATTGACTCTACCTAACCATGAGCATGGAATGTTTTTCCATCTACTTGGGTCTTCTGCAATTTCTTTTTTTAGTGTTTGATAGTGTTCATTTTAAAGGTCCTTAATATCCTTTGTAAGATTGATGCCCAAGTATTTTGGTTTTTTGGAGGTGATGGTGAATGGGACAGATTTCCTGATTTCTTTTTTCATGGACTTGTTGCTGAAGTAAAGGGAAGCTAATGATTTATTGGTGTTGATCCTATAGCCAGCCACTTTGCTGAAATCATTTATAAACTCTAGAAGTTTTCTGGTTGAGCTTATTGGGTCTTCTCGTTAGAGGACCATGTCATCAGCAAATAGAGTCAACTTGACTTCCTCTTTTCCTATTCAAATTCTTTTGATTTCCTTCTCTTGTCTGATAGCTCTGGCAAGGGTTTCAAGGACTATATTGAATAAGAGTGGTGAAAGTGGGCAACCTTGTCTTGTTCCTGAATTCATTGGAAATGCTTTCCGTCTTTCTCCATTGAGCATAATGTTGGCTATGGGTGTGTCATGAATGGATATTAAATAGTTAAAGTATCTTCCCTTGATCCCTATCTTCTCCAGGGTTTTGAGCATAAAAGGGTGTTGAATTTTATCAAAGGCCTTTTCTGCATTGATTGAGATGATTATATGATTTTTATTTTTAATTCTGTTTAAGTGGTGAATTACATTTATTGATTTGCATATGTTGAACCAGCCCTGCATTCCTGGAATGAAGCCCACTTGATCATGATGTATTATCTTTTTAATGTACTTTTGGATCCAATTAGCTATAATTCCATTAAGGATTTTTGCATCTATGTTCATCAGGGGAATTGGTCTGTAGTTTTCTTTTCTTGATGTATCTTTGTTGGATTTTGGTATCAGTGTAATATTTGCCTCATAAAAAGTATTTGGGAGTGCTCCCACCTTTTCAATTCTATGGAAAAGCTTATAGAGGATCCGTGTTAATTCTTCTGTGAAAATTTGGTAGAATTCTGCCACATATCCATCCGGTCCTGGGCTTTTCTTTTTTGAAAGGCTTTTGATTGCTGCTTTAATATCACTACCTGAGATAGGTTGGTGGGGATGTTGTATGTGGCCAAGTATCTGTCCATATCTTCCAGATTATCAAACTTGACAGAACATAAATTTTCAAAATAAGTTCTGATAATCTTCTGGATATTGGTTGAGTCTGTGGTGATATCTCCATTTTTGTCTTTGCTTTTGTTGATTGCTTTGCTTCATTCTTCCTTTTGGTGAGGTTGGCAAGGGGTCTGTTGATCCTGTTCATTTTTTCAAAAAACCAACTCTGTTTTGTTGATAATTAGTATTTTTTTTTGTTCTCAAATTCATTGATTTCAGCTCTGAATTTAGTTATTTCCTGTCTTTTGTTAGCTTTGGGATTTGTTCCTCTTTTTGCAGGTATTTGATTTGGAGCAAAGGACTATTTATTTGGGCTCTTTTTTAATATTTTTTTGATGTATGCACTCAGTGCTATAAATTTATCTCTTAAGAATGCCTTCATACTATTCCAGAGATTTCAATATGTTGTTTTTTCATTCTCATTCATCTCCTAGAATTTCTTGATTTCTGATCTCATTACCTTTTTTATCCATTCTTCGCTTAAGAAGGTATTATTCATTTTTCAAGTATTGGAATAGTTTCTGTTGTTTCTCTTGTTGTTGATTGCTAAGATCATAGCATTGTGGTCTGACAGGATACGTGGGAGTACATCAACTTTTTGTCTGTGTGGACTAGGATGTGGTCTATTTTTGAGAAGGATACGTGAGCTGCTGAGAAGAAGGTTAATTCACCAGATTTAGGATGGAATGTTCTGTAGATGTCTATTAAGCCAAATTGATTAATAGAGTTGTTCAGATTGAAGATGTCTTTATTGATTTTTTTGTTTTGATGATCTGTCTAGTGTTGATAATGGTGTATTGAAGTCTCCCAGTATTATTATGTTGATATCATTGAGGGGTTTAAAGTCCTTGGGTATTTTTTCCATATATTTGGGGGGTTGTTATTGGGGGTATGAATGTAATTATTGTTATGTCTTCTTTTTTTATTTTAAATTTTTAATTTTTGAACAACCTTACAAGATTTTAACAAAATAACATAAAATGTGTATAAAATGTGTATATATTCTGGATATTGCACTTATCCCCAGGAGTGCCCCCCCAATTACCCTCCCTTATCCCTCCCTTGTTATGTCTTCTTGATGGATTGTCCCTTTTAGTATGATGTAGTGCACAACTTTGTCTTTTCTGAGTAGTTTTAGATCGAAATTAATTTTATCAGATATTAGGATCACCATGCCAACTTGCTTTTTTGGACCACAGGCCTGGTAGATAGTTTGCCAACCTTTCATCTTCAGTCTACATCTATTTTTGAATGTGATGTGTGTCTCCTGTAGACAATATATTGATGGATTTTGTCTTTTGATCCAGTGAGCCAACTGTGTCTTTTAATTGGAGCATTGAGACAATTCACATTCAGAGTTAGAATAGATATGGGAAACTGAGTCTCAAGAGTTTTGTTTACAATATCTGATTAGTTGCCATGTCTACTATGTGTGCATATGGAGAATTGATGAAGTGATTTTTCTGTTTATGAAGAATGACATTGGTATCTTTATGGGGATTGCATTGAATCTGCACAGTGCTTTTGGCAGAATGGCCATTTTAATTATATTGATTCTGCCTAACCATGAACATGGCACATCTCTCCATGTTCTTTAATTTCTTTCTTCATTGTTCTATAGTTTTCGTTGTAAAGGTCTTTTATTTCCTTTATTAGATTAATTCTAAAGTATTTTATTCTTTTTGAGGTTATTGTGATTGGGACAGATTTCCTGATTTCTTCTTCAGCCAAATTGCCATTGGAGTATAGGAAAGCTATTGATTTATGGGTGTTGATTTTATATCCTGCAACTTTGCTAAATTTATTTATAAGTTCTAGATATCTTCTGACGGAGTTTTTTGAATCTTCTAAATGTAAGATCATGTCATTAGCAAACAGAGATACTTTTACTTCTTCTTTTCCTGCTTGTATCCCTTTGATTTCCCTCTCTTGTCTGATTGGTCTGGCTAGGGTTTCAAAGAGTATATTGAATAAAAATGGTGAGAGTGGACAACTTTGTCTTATTCCCAAGCTTAGTGGGAATGCTTTCAATTTTTCTCCATTTAGTACAGTGTTAGTTGTGGGTTTTTCAGAATTGGCCTTTACAAATGTAAGATACATTCCTTTGATCCTTATCTTCTCCAGAGTTATGAGCAGAAATGGATGTTGGATTTTATTAAAGTTCTTTTCTGCATCAATTGAGATAATCATATGGTTTTTGTCTTTAATTCTGTTTAAATGATGAATCACATTTGTTGATTTGCATATGTTGAACCAGACTTGCATTCCTGGAATGAAGGATGCTTGGTTATGAGGTATTATCTTTTTGATATGTTTTGAACATGGTTTGCTAGAATTTTACTAAGGATTTTTACATTTATGTTCATCAAGGATATTGGCCTGTAGTTTTCTTTTCTTGATGTGTCTTTATTGGGGATTGGTCTTAGAGTTATGATTGTCTCATAAAAAGTGTTTGGGAGAGTTCAATCTCTTTCAATTTCATGGAATAGCTTAATAAGGAGAGAATTCAGCCTTTGCATAGAAGATTTTTATTACTTTTTAAAATATAAACATATCTAAATAAATCTAAGTACTTTTAAGGTCAACTCTTGAGATGTTATCCATTAAGAATAAAACCAGGTCAGTGGACCAATATTTTGAAATTAAATAAAATATTCATTGAGTCTCTTAGTGGATACCAAAGTATTATCACAATAATTAAGCTCAGCTATATTTCTCAGCCTCTTACATTTCTCATGGCATGTACTCTATCTCTAAATTCTGAATTCTTTTTCTTTAAATGTCCTCAAACTTTCTCCAGCTCTTGATTTTTCTCTTCCACATCTCCACATTCTCTTCCCTGTAACTTTCTTGTCAGAGCTTCACTCTTCTCCCCTCAATCACTCCTTTGCCTTGGTACAACAAAGATCATTTCATAGAGATAGAATTTTTCTTTACTGGAAAACACACACGCACGCAAACACACACACACACACACACACACACACACACACACACACAAACAGAAACATACAGAGAAATGGTGAGAGAGTTTTTCTGTGACATTAAACTTATGAAAGAATACTTCATTTAGATATGTTAGGATATCAGAAAATCTCAGAAAAATATATTGTCAGATCTAAAACATCCATTTGTTTATTGTTCCAGTCACTTAAAGAGTTGAACATGATGATACCTAATTTTTTTTTTATTTAGATCTTTATAATTTTGGCCCACAGCAGTGTGCCCAGGCGAAACTATTTTTACAGTTGTGAAGCAGCCACACTAACTGTGCTATGTATATCTCATGTATTTTCCATAAACAAATTTCAGTAGATATATTCTTTTCACACTGTTACCAG
The DNA here is from genome assembly GCA_004027875.1 of Aplodontia rufa. Classification (NCBI taxonomy): domain Eukaryota; kingdom Metazoa; phylum Chordata; class Mammalia; order Rodentia; family Aplodontiidae; genus Aplodontia; species Aplodontia rufa. The sequence goes on along the minus strand of PVKS010016584.1, from coordinate 23,585 downwards.
AGTCTGGTGTATGTCAGTGCCCCTTAGTTTTTAAAAATAAAATACTTAGGCAGAGAACCTCAGAAATGTCAACAATTATTATACATGTATATGTTCATTTCAAACTGTAGTATGGTGGAATTACAGAGGAGACAGGAGCTCAGGGAATGGATGAAATAGGGTGGATCCTGGTGTAAGATCGACCTCAACTTATTATTTCACTATGTCAATATTATGAAATAATCCGTGTATGCATGATTATATAACAACAATTCCCTCCAATATGTAAGTTTATGTTGAACTAATAAAAAAAAGAAAGAAAAAAGAAAATTACTTTTAAAAGACTCAACTGTTTACATTTAGGGAAAAAACTGCTGCTTTGTGCAGTAGTTTGAGTATGTCTCATAAAAATTTTATCTTTAGTGCTAGATATGCCTATAAGATGTTATGGTGGCACTGAAGTCATAATGGTTCTATTGATATTATAATTGCTCTGAAGGGCCATTTGAATGTAAATTTGCAAGTGATTCTGACAAACTATGTTGTTAAATGAAGCTACCAAAAACAAACTAAATGTAATAATGCAATGTAGCAAGAGGCTGAGGAAATGATTTTGGAGACAGCCCTCTTCCTTCTGAGCTAAATGGATAAGGGCCGAGGTGGTAAGCTGTTTCGCTTTAGTTTTAAGCATCAAGGTAGAATCAAAAACCTTAGAAGGACTTAAATAGTTGCTTAGTCCATTCTTTTTACTTTTGAGAAGAGTCACAGGAAGTTTAAATGATTTAGTTTGGGTTCTATAGCTAATGGTATAACCAGAACTAGAATTTAAGGAATGGCTTCTTTTCAGGATTTCTTACACTAAATAGTTACCACTCAGCATCTAAGTATCTCTAGGAGAATTTAGAATAAATACATTTTTTAGAATATTTTAGAATAAATACATTTTTTGTTTCTCTGTTTTAGGGAAGGTATTTTCCCCTTTCCTTTTATGAGGCCTTGATTGCTATGCATGGCTATTCTTCAGATGAACCTGGAGTGTTCATTAGTTTGGGGTTTCACTGATGAAACTCACATGAAGGTGCAGTGGAACATTATTCTGATTTAAGGAAGTTTTTTTTTTTTTTTTTTTTTTTTGGCTAAAGAAGGAAATGTACTTTGAAGCAGAATGGAATATCCCCCTCCCAAAGCATAACCAAAGACTATCTGGTGGTGTGTTTTCTGTCCTTTGCAGGGTAGAGACCAGGGAAACTTGGGGGCAGTTGCACTGGGAAGGTCAGCAGTAGCCTGCTAGCCTGGACACTTGACTCACTGTGGGAGCTGGAGAGTAGCCTGTGTGATAGTCCTACATCAGCTTTGCATTGAAAGCCTTAGAATTGTAATGTCAGATTATATTTTGTAGAGCACTATATATATAAGTGAAATATTTCATTTGTAAATATCAGGGCTGTGTTATAGGCTTCATTGCTTATACCTCTTCTATATAAAATTAAGTATAAACAACTCCAGGAGAAGGGATACCATGTTAATTTAGTGATTCTTTACTAGAGATTTTGGTGAATTTTAGAGGTAGATGATGAACAACCATTAATAATTATTTTTAAAGTTGTGATAATGTGTACTTTGTACTTGGTAGAAGAAGGCTAGAGGACCTTGAGAGGGTAAAATCAGGGCAGTGAGGGTAAAACCAGGGCAGTGACATCCTTAACAGGATGACACTTAAGCTAATCTCAAACTGAAGAAATAGTGGAAAACACAGAGGATAGAATAGAAGGAAAACATTTTTTGCAAGGGGCACAAATACCAAGGTAGAAAGGGGTATGATATATTTAAGAAATAGAAAAAATATTATGGCTGGAGGACCCAAGGAAGAATGGGAATGACCAGAAAAAAAAAAAAAGGCTCATGAGGGTGATGATCAGATGCTTACCATGCTAATATTCAATAAAGCATACATGTTAGTTTGATACTTTGATTTTTAAAGAATAAAGTTTAATGATAGTTTAGATTAAAAGTTTTACACTTCTGAATGTTTCACTAGAGGGAATTTCATTTTCAGTAGAATTTTAAGAAAGACTATTTTAATAAGATGATTAGTTGCTTTCTTAAGTGAATATATTTCCAATTAAAGAAAGATCAATTATCCTATTTAGAAGTAAGTATAAAGTGTACCTAACTTATAATGAAATATGTTAAATAATGAAATAGATTGATTTTAGCTGTTGCCATCATTTTTCCTGAGGATACTTGTTTTCTTTTCCAATCATTCATTAAGATTGAATTAGCTTTGCTTTTTCATTCAGCATATTCCCTCCCCTTGGTTGATTATATTCTGAAAGATTACAATTTTTTTGAGTTTGAAAATAATTAGAAAGTTATTTAAGTCTTAATTGGTTGATTCACTCCTTGATCCTTCGGTAGTTTGACATTAGTAGTGCTGGGGTAAATACCCTAGTTGTGGGCATTGGGGTAATGATAGGAGATGAACAGTCAACCATAAAAAGTAAAACTGTGACTGAAACTTTTAAACCAATTGTTAGCTAGTTTGGCTGTATTTGTAATGACTTAAATTCCTACTATATTTTATTTGCAAACTTAATAAATAAAAATTCCAGGGGGCTGGAGTGGTTGCCTGGCATGCATGAGGACTCAGGTGTGAACCCCAGCACCACACACACAACTAAGTGTCAGAGAAACAAAAACCAGATGAAAAAATAATAAATTGATTTTTTCTTTCTCTCTCTTTCATTCTCCCTCTTTTTTTTTTTTTTTTTTTTTTTA
>PVKS010016584.1:5945-20728 GCA_004027875.1 Aplodontia rufa | reverse complement strand
GTGTGTACACAGGTGGGAACTAGGAAGTATTTGTCACCTTTTTTTTTTTTTTAACAAAGATTTTAACCAATTGTGGTGTTGACCAGTTTCAATGCCTGTTTTACATAGATTTTAACCAATGGAGTTGATGCATTTCTCAATACCTGCTTTGCATGAATGTTAATTATGGTCATACCCCAAATCAATATAAACCGCCACCTAACATACTGAGGCAGTATCCTGCTTCCAGGTGTCCCTCCTCCTTTCGAAGACTCTGACTTCTTCCTAAATAAATCCTACTCCTTTTACTCCCCCTTCTGTGACCATGGATTTTATTCTTCACATTCATGAGACAAGGACCTAGAAGTTCGGCACCGAATTCCTGGGGTGTGTTTCCACACCAAGAGTGGCAGTGTCCCCCAGAATTTCATATTTGAAAGCATGGTCCCTAATGCAGCAAGGTTCTGAGGAGGAAACTTTTAGAAAGTGATTGGATCATGAGAGCTCTGACCTCATCAGTGTATTAATCCATTGATGGCTGAATGAACTGGCAGGATGTGGGATCTCTTTGGAGTAAGTAGGTTGCTGGGGGCATTTCCTAGACATATTAATCTCTCCCCAGCCAATCTTTCTTTTTCTCTCTCTTTGCTTTCATGTTGCCATGGGCTGAGCAGCTTTCCTCTACTATGCCTTTCTACTCAGAACAATGGAGCTGGTCAACTGTGGACTGAAACTTCTGAAACCAAGAGCCAAATTATTTTGTAAAGACAAAAATGCTGACTAACACACTGTCTGCTATTTTACCAGAAAATATTCTTTTTGCTGAACTAAATTTGTTGATTAGGTTTTCTGTGGGCCTTGTCTACTTTGAGATGGAGAAAAATAACTAAGAAATCATTGTTTTCACTGCCTTTTCTTCTCTTTTGCTAAGCACTGATAATCACGAGAATTTGCTTGCTTATGAGGAATCAAGAAAAGCTGGAATTTAAGTTGGACTGTTGTACAAGAATAAAATATATAATAAGCTTTTACGGAAAACCGAAAATAGAAATAATTAGTAGAGATTATCTTTTTTTTTTTACTTTTTTTTTAAAATAAAAGCCAGTGAAGGCAAATGTATTAATCAGATTTTTTAAAAATTATTTTTAATTGGCACATAATTGTACACATTTATGGGGTAAAGAATGATAATTCTATGCATGTGTACAATGTGCAATGATCAAATCAGGATAATTAGGTTTCAATCTCCTCAAACACTTGTCGTTTCTTTGTGTTAGTTCTGACTCTTCTCTTTTTGTTATTTTGTAAATACAATGAATTGTCATATATTATAATTACATTACTGTGTTATGGAGCACTAGAACTAATTGCACTTGTTGGTGTAGATTCCAATTAGCTCACAGATTTAAATTTGATTAAATATTGGGGAGGCTAAATAGTTTTTGCCCCAGGCCAAGTTTGCAATACTGTACTCCGTCTACTCTACTTTTGGACCAGACTATTTTGAAGTTTCTCATAAAATAGTTTTTATCATCTTCTAAAAACTTTGAAATAATTCCATACTGTATCAACTTTAATTTATTATCAGATGTATTCTGGGTTGATTTAATCCCCATTATGTTTCCTGTTATAAACTGCTTCTCACAGCTAGGCAGAGACAGAGGCAATATAGCTCAGAGAGTAAAAACAGCCTCTGGGGATCTTATCTTGACTCCTTCAGTTACTTGCTATGTGACTTTGGACAAGTTACTTGAATCCTGTTTAAGAGGGATGAGTACTGTACCTGTCTCATTGGGCAGTGATGAGGATTGAATGAAATCATACATAAAGAGCACTCAAATGAGTGCCTTGCATGTAGGAAGCTCAAAGTAAACATTAGCTGTTCAGGTCAAGTTACATCCTGAGCCCTGAAATGCTTTGAGGGTGGGCTGGGGAGATGGGTCCCTGAAAAGAAAATAGTCTTCCCTGTACCTGCTCAGGTGCTTGCTTCTTATGTAGAGTGAGTCTGGTAGGGGGAGCCAGAGAGGAGAAAGGATCCCTCTTGCAGAGGTGACAGACTTAATAGCTATTGGATGGGAGGCTGGTCGTGCTGCTAAAGTTTTTTTTTTTTTTTTTCTTTTTTTCCTATGGAGGCTGTGGTTAAGCACCCTTCCTTCTAGAACTTTGAAGAAATAAAAATATTTTATATCATGCCTAACTTCACAGCATTATGTCCAGTGAATCAGAGAATGTGCATCTTTGTTCAGGTTTTATATGTAGGGGAGACATACCTTTCCTCATTTTTAGTTTTTAGGATATGTGCTGATTCCATAGAGGCTATAATTTCTTTGAATTTGAGTTTAGATAAAATGAGAAGAGCTGAGATTTTTCAACTACAGCATTCTGTCTCTATTGAATCCCTCACCTTTCTCACTTTTCAAATCTTAAAATAAAATAATTAAAAATAAAATAAACCATGGTTTGTGATTCATCATCTCCCTCTTTTACTCTTCTTTTTATTCTTCTTTCATACTTTATGTCTGTGTTCCCTGACTGCCTTCTTAATTCTGTATACTTTTTTTCCCACCTAAATCTGTGTCCTCCATTCTTTGAACTTTGCTCATATTTTCTCTGTATTAAGGAGAGAAATGACTTTGGGCCAGAATTAGGAAGAAAGAAAGAGGAAAACAGAGAAAAAAATACAGGTGGTGACAAAAGACAGAATGAACATATTTTATTCTTTTAGTTTTCTAATCCAGCTGGTGCAGCTATTTCTCAGATACAAAATGCTGAACTTTTATTTGCTTGATATGATGTATAAAATCCCTGAAAGAGCTCCTGCCCCATTTGGGTCTTTATTTTATAACTTCATACTTATTTTTGTGACTGACTACTATTGTTCTCCCAGAGTCCAGCTATGCTCCATTGCAGAGCCATTTACCTTTCACGCTGACCTGTTTTTCCTGTTGGCAGTGATCTTACTGAGCCACTGCTGTTTGATTGTCCAAGGCCCACTGATGCCACATACTAATGCCCACCCTAGTCTGGCAGTGAGGCTCCCTCTCGCATTGCTGTGACTCGATACCTGCCACCTTCTTGAACTGTGTGTTCCCAGATCTCTTCGTCAAACCTCTTGTTGTAAGATCCCTCCTGAACCCTGCAACAAAACAAAAACATGTCAGACAAGTCCTCGGCCTATGCATATTACTGTGTTGTCAGAGAGGACTGAAACCTAAGTAACTATGTTCCCCTTTCCCAGATTGTTGCTCAAGCAGTGGCTCTGGGTGTGTGTGTGTGTGTGTGTGTGTGTGTGTGTGTGTGGGGTGCTTAAGTACCTATTAATATCTCAGGGGAAGAGCACTTTATAAAAAGTTTCCATGGTCTAGCCTGCTTGAATTGGTGGCACAGGTGGCTCTCTATGAGCATCCTCTTTCTCTTGCCTTTGCTTGTTTTTCTTTCCTACTCTCTCTTCCTGAATCACTTTTCTTGTCTTGGTCTAACTGTCAATACCTAACCATGTATCTTTTCTGATACTGTGCTGGTGAGATGTGATATGTGTTGCAGAGAAACTTGTATACTCCTCTATCAAAAGGCTTTGCACATTTGAATCTGATTTTGTGCTTGGTGAACTGTTTATTCATCTAGTCCCACCATACTTTAATCTGCTTCATGGAAGGTCCATATTTTTGTTTTGAATTACTAGCACCATACACGTTGCTCGGCATATTGCCTGAATATGTTATCTAAAAAGTAGGTGAAGAACCACCTATAGATTATGCAGTAGTATACTATATGGTATCATTCAAAGCAGCTGGTTCCAAGGTCTGTTACTAAGGCCAGATAATAGCTCTTTGGAGGCATTGTTTTGTCCCCCCCCCAAAGATAACCTGAATGATTGTATCCCATTTTCATATGTGTACTATAAGAAGCAATGCGATTGAGTTCTGTGAATAGGCATTTTCAATCTTATGCTTCTAATTTTAAAAATTTCTTTCCTAAAATATTCAATCTGGGTTAGTCAGTTTGGAATTATATTTTTATGAGCTAATATATTCTCTTAAAATTTCAATCTCAATTTTCCATATTTTGTCTCATTATTTTAGCTTGTTGCAGGGTTGTAGGTAAAGAAAGTCCATGTAGAGAGGTCATTTCTCTGTCCCCTTGCCCCAGGTGGGACAACTGTGTTGGCAAGACAGTTGGCTAGAATCTTGCAGAAGGATGCAAGGAAAGCTTGACAATCTGTCAGTTCATTTTGAAAAAAGAAAAGTGGCAAGTTTAAAAATCCTGCTAGTAGTTGGGCTGGAGCGGTGGCTCAGAGGTTTCGGCGCTTGCCTGGCAAGCGCGAGGACCCGGGTTCAAACCCCAGCACCACGTACACAACTGAGTGTTGGAGCAACTAAGGCCATGTGAAAAACTCAATAAAGTTGTTCCTCTCTTTCTCTGTCTCTCTCACTGTTCCTCTCTCTTTAAAAAAAAAAAAAATCCTGCTAGTAAAAGTGTGATTACTAACTCCTTGTTGCATAGTTTTATGCTACACAGAAATGATTTGAAACAACACTGGTGACTTTAAATTGATATAAGGAAGAAATACGATATGTGCATTCTAAACTGTACTTAAAATGTACATTCTAAAATGTGTGCACATTTAAATGCTGTTCCTTTGTAAAAACTTATAGCTTCTCCTGTTCCTTGCAAGTAGGAATAAACAGATCTGTGAATTTTTTTCTATCACATATTATAAAAATCTTTGGGACATATGGTTGATTAAAGAATACTACCAATCAGATCTATAAGTATTATCTGAGAAAAAAGTTAAACCAAAAATGAAAAGGGATTTACACTGACAGGGCATGTTAACAAATATTATGTTCTAAAAGATCTATTTACCCACTGTAGTTGATTTTGGATGAATTGCCCTTTGAAGTTAAATCCATACAGTCATTTGCTTTTTGTATCCTTCAAACAGAATTATCAAACCCATAAGTTAGTAGCATTTCTGTTAATTGCTTCTGAACATACTGAAAAACTGCTGTATGTATGTGTAGACTTATTATATTAGTAGGACTGAAGGCGAGCAGAACAGATTGTGAGTTTTGCAATTGCATTTGAGTCAACTCAGTCAAGCCTTTAACTATTTTATTGGCCTGTATTCATGTAAGGAATAATGGGTGCTTTCTATGGTGTACCCAGATTGAAATGAATATTGAAGTTTGTATTTCTTTGCATGAGAAAGATGTCTTTTTTAGTTTGGGCCAAACCGCAGCAGTCTTTATAGGCAAAAAAATAATCGAACATTCTCTGAAAGGTGTATTTCAAGACTATCATCATAATAAGAATGGAATAGACATTGACACTGCTCCCTGAAGAAGTGATTTTGATATGAATTTCTAATATATAGAAATATGGCATAATTACTTTCCCATCTTTCTCCCCTCCTTCTGCCCCATATTACTCTTATCTTTTTCTTCCTTCTGTGAAATTCAGTAACTTTAAAGAAAAATATAAAAAATAAAATTTTACTTAATTTATGATGGTTTAATATCTAATTAACTATATATAGTATCCAGCCACAACCTACCTGCCAACATTTACCACTCAGCTAATCCATCAATGAATCAATCCACTGATTAGGTTATACCTCTTGTATCTAATCATTTCACCTCTGAAAATTCTTGCATTGTCTCACATGTGAACTTCTGGGGGACAGCTCCTATCTAAACCATAACGAATCAGTAGGAAAGGAGTCAGGATTGATAGGCTGGACAAGTCTGCTAGGGGTCCTGTGTCACTGAAGGAGCTCGAGTTTTGGACAATAAAGGCTCAGCAGAATATATGTTTTAAACCATTTGATCTGTCTGTAACTATGTATCTATATTCCTATATTCTTATGATTATGCCTGGCACACAGTAAGGTTCTGAAAATTTCAGCATATAATATTTTCTCACCTTTATGTCAACAATGATCAAGTATTTCAAATTCTTTTTCTTTTACCCCTTCCCCCAACTCTTTCTCTAAATAGTTTTCTTAGGGTTTTGAATTTTTCATGTCCCATCTGTCACTTTCTGATTTTATTTTACTTTTTATTTGCTTTGCTTTCTGTCAGCTGCTATCTTGTCTGTCCAATGTATATCTTAGAAGCCCATCTGGCTTCTCCTAATAGTTAGCCATGTTAATACCACAGAAGGCCTAGCTGGAATTTGCCTGAACTCAAAAATGATTTCTCTCAAAGAGGAGAATCAAATAATATTTTAATTGATTTTTTCTTTTATTTATTTAAAGCTGTATCAAAAGAATCTTGGACAGTGAGCAATTCAGTCAAATTCCTTTTGCTGACAGAGTTTCTGATGATTCACATTTTCTGTGCTGGTCCTTAAGGCCCAGTTCCCATTATGTATGTAGTTCATTTTAATGCCTTTTTGAGATGAATCTGAATTTTTAATATTGCCCAAATTGGTGTTTGATGAGTACTTATATTTATAATAATTATATTAATGTTTATTATGTTTATTATATGCAAAACACTATACAAAACCTGTTTCATGTACTAAGCCATGCAAAGAATATTACACTGTTTTAAACCCCTTTCAAAGATTACATGTTTAATCCTTACAACTGTTCAATGAGATAGGCCATTGTTTGTCTTGGTTTGGTAAAAGAGCTCAGGTAAGGTACAAGCTTACCTAAGAATGAACAGAGAAAGAACCTGAGTCCAAATCCCATCAGTACATACAACTATAATGCATCAATAAAAAAATCTGGAATGGTTAAAAAAATTAGGCAAACTACAGTGCCACTTAACTACAATTGTCTGAATGTTTTATCTATTTAACTGCAATTGTCTGAATGATTTATGGAAATTAGATTTAAAAAATATATTTTATTTGGAAAAACAAAGAACATGAACCAAAATCTGGGTTCCCATATAACCAATCTTGATATGCTATCACACTCATTAAATGTCCTATTTTCTGCAAAGTGTGATGTGTTTCCTATAGTTTGTGAACTACCCTATTCAGCAGGTAATTATCCTTTTATAAGAGTTGAGGAAGGGCTGCAGCAGTGGCTCAGCAGTTACTGTGCTTGCCTGGCATGCATAAAGACTGGAGTTCAAAACCCAAAACCCTAGCACTGCATGCATAACAAAGTCTCCAAACAACGAAAGCCACATGAAAAACTGAATAAAATTGATTCTCCCTTTCTCTCGCTGTCCCTCTCTCTTAAAAAATGAAAATAAAAAAAAAAAGAGTTGAGGAAAACTGATTCCTGATCTTGAGATTAAGATATTTGACCAGCCTCATAAAACTGCTAAGTGGCAGAGCTCAAATACAAACACAGATACTAATAATATAGTTTTTTGCCCTTGTATGTTTAACCATTATGATGTCATTTTTTCTTTCCTTCATAGCCAAACTTCTCAAAATGTCTTATCTCCATTTGTTTTAATGGTTTTCTCAGAGTCTACATCTCTCGTGTCATAATTGTCTCAGACATCTGTTCAAATGTCGCTTCTATGACTTATCCTTCCTATGTCTACAACTCAAGCCCTCGTCTTGCAATTGAGCTCAAACCCATGTAGCCAGCCATGTACAACACATCTTCACTGTGCTAGCTTATTTGCATTTCACATTCTGAATTTGTAGATGAAAACGCTCTTCATTTTCACTCTACTGTTTTTGTTCATGCTACCATCATCTGTTGACTGGATTACTACAATAGCCTCCTAGTTAATATCCTAATGCTAATCTTGTCATATTTCAATCTATTTACCAATTAATATCAATAGTGACTGTTATTATTTGATCGAGGTACCCCCTGAAAGCTCATGATTAGATTATGAGACCTATAACCTAATCAGTGAAGTAATACATTTGATGAATTAATAATTTGAAAGATCTACTTACCTTACCACACAGGTATGGTGTGGCTGGAGGAAATGTGTTCCTGGGATGTGCATGTGGAATTTTTATTCCTGGGACCTCTCTTTGTTTTCTGTCTATTATGAGCTCAGTAAAATTTCCCCTATGCTCTTCTGCCATGATATTCCATCATTTGGGGCCCAGAACAATGGAGTCAGCTGACCATGAACAAACCTCTGAAACAATGAACCCAAGATAAACATTCTTCCTCTAAATTTTTTTTGTTAGGTGTTTTGGTCCCAGCAATGAAAAGATGACTAACAGAAATTGATGCCAAGAAAAGGGTCTTTGCTATGACTAATCTGATCACAGGATTCAGAAGCCTTTGAAACTAGTTTGCAGGAGGAGTTGGCAAAAGTTTGGATATGCAGAATGGTGAAGATTTAGAATATTGTAAGTGGAGTTTTATGGGCAATTCTGGTGAAATCTCAAAAGACCAGAATGCTGAGAGAAATGCAAACAGTAAATACTGTGCTCATGAGGTTTCTGAGGGGAGCAAGGACTCTGTTGGAAATCACAATAGACACTGTTTATATAAACATCCTAGAAAAGAAGTTGTCCTGAGACTTTCTGTGAGGCTGAATTTAATTGTGATGGAATGATTAATCTAATGGTAGAAATTTCAAGGTGGCACAGCATTCAAGCAGTGGCACTGGTATTTCTGGAAGTTTTTAGTCAGGTTTACAGTGAGAATTAGCAGAAAGCAGAGAGGAAAGATTTGAAAAACTTGCAGTTTAGTCAGAGAAGAAGCACATGTAATATTAAGGTCAAGGAAGTTGTGGTTGCTGAAGAGATTACTACCATGAAAGAGAAGCTAAGTATTTTGCACAGAAATAATATAAAGATGTATAAAAGGCACCTTAGGAATCAGCAAGACCATACCCACTGCAGAATCAAGAGTGTAGAAGTGAAAACTCATTTAAGAGACACCATGGGGAACCCCGGTCACACAGGGATGCCTAGGAAATTGTTTCCACAGAATTTATTTCACAGCGTTCAACTGCTCTGGCACACAGATATAATTGCAGCCACACTACATGGGGGCCTGGCTAGTGCTTGAGTTAGAGGCAGACCTTGGTGTCACCCACATGCTGCTACTTCTGCAGGAATTCAGGTTGCTGCAGTTAAGGGGGCCATGAAGGCTTTCAATGCGATTTCAAAGACAGGCCTGGGAAGACAGTCTAAGTGTATCAGAGTCAGAATCCTTGTGTGCAGTCTCTGAGAAGGTGATATGTGAAACTGTGAAAGTGATTTTCATTTTTTTTCTTAGTAGCTATAAAGATACTTCCCACTTTTCTGGCCCAATGCTTATTTGATGCATGTCCTCACAACTTATTCTTCAAAATTTATTTAGAATATTTTCTTTTGAACAAATGTTGGGATTTTGCTATTTAGTATTGACTTGGTAGAACTCTGTCCTTTCCTCAGCTCTCTACCTCCATAACTCTGATCATTGCACCATTTCTGTAGTTTCTATAGGATTCTTGAAAGTTCTTCCAGTCAATTAAATATTGATGGTGCTAGATATTACCACCAATGTATTCCCATTTGTGATATATTTTCCAGGTATTCCTCTGGGTATTTCCTATGTTTTAAAATAAAATATTTGTTAGCATTCTTTCATTTTTGAGGGAAAAGGTGTAATTTTTTTTTAGTTAGGCACCTTGATACAGAAATATCTCATTAATTTTAGCATATTTATAATTGATACATCTCAAAATAGCTATTTTTATAATTTCAGGTATTTTTTATATTGCCACTAAGCAAACAATGCACATTCTAAGAGGATCTAAAATAATAATTGATTGGATTTATATTTACAATCCCCTTTCTTTTCTTCATTATTTTATCTCAGTCTAAAATCATTTGAAATTCACTGCTAATATTTTATATTAGTAAAACCTTTTCATTTAATAAAATATTTCATCTTCAGCCTTCTTCAGTTTTAAATCTGTTTATTTTTTATTAATAGTTTTTCATCTTCCAACTTCCATGTTTTCTTGTTTTGCTCATCATAAGAATTATTCCATATTTTGAAATACTTTTTTTAAAAGTGAAGAACAGAGCGAGGGAGAAATAGTCAATTTTATTTTAGACGGTCATGTTTCTTTTGTTGCTCCAATACTTTGTTGTGTATATGATGCTAGGATTCAAACCTGTGTCCTTGTGCTTGCCAGGCAAGCAACCTTTCCAGCCCCTAAAATACTTTATAAAACTCTTTATGGTATACATTCTTATCCCTTTAAAATTTTTGTAAGTTTTTCTTATTACCTTTTGTCCAAGGACAAAAGAAACAAATCATTCTTCCTATCCCTAATTTAAATACTGCACATTATTTTCTTTTTGGTATATTACTTTTCTTTTTGGTATATTAATAGTCTTACCCTACTAATCTGGGCTTGGGTATTCACTAAAACCAGTTATTAGAAGGCATAACATTAGGCACTAGTAAAACAATGGTATAAAAGACAGACATAGTACTTGTCTTTATACAGACTAGTAGTGGATAGGGCTAATCACATAAGTAATACAATTAGTAGAAATTGAGTATGATGATTTTATGACAAGGTAATAACTGGGGTTTCTCAAAATACAACTTAATTTAGAAGTAAGAAAGTTCTCCCAGGGACATTACCATATACCAGGACTGGTATGAAAAGATCAGCAATATTTTCTTTTCTTTTCTTTCTTTTTTCTTTCTTTCTTTTTTAAAGAGAAAGACAATGAGAGAGAGAGAGAGAGAGAGAGAGAGAGAGAGAATCAATTTTATTCAGTTTTTCAAGTGGGTTTCTTTGCTCTGAGACTCACTGTGTATGTGGTGCTGGGCTCGAACATGGGTCCTTACGCATGCCAGGCAAGCACTGCAACTGCTGAGCCATACCGCTCCAGCCCAGCAATATTCTTAATTTAATATATTAGTTACTTTGATTTAATCTCCTTTTTGGTTCTGTACTTCTTAAAGAGATAACTATTTGAGAAATACCAAGACCCAGGACACACATGTCTCATTTCCCCAGAATATTTTGTTGTAAAATAAAAAATTTACATGAATTTATTTTAGGAGCAAGTGTGAAATTTCAGAGGTTTTTTTTTTTTTTTTGTTTGTTTTTTGCAAAGGGGTTGGGAAGGAACATTCACTATCCTTTGTCATTCATTCAGAAGAATTACCTGAGAAGTACCAGTTTCATAAAGTGCTATATTTTCAGTTTCACTTTTCTTCAGTGTTATTTATTTATTTGTAAAGTTTCAGGTAGATTGAAGGAATAAGTTTTAGAGATCTATTATGCTGCATGGTGATCACAAATAACAATATTATGTTGTGTATCTTCAATGTCTTTGAATTTTGTTTGCTGTGTTCATTCAGTTCCTATCCACTTTAAGTTTTTAATTTTTCTGTAGCAATTCAAATTTTATTCTCATTTCAATGCTTGTTCCTTTTTATTATTGTTTTATAATATCACTTCTCTTTCTCTTTCCTGTGTGTTGCCAGGGATTGAACCCAAGGCATTGAACAAGTGCTCTATCAACCACTGACATTCCTAGTCCTCATTTTTTTCTCCTATATCTTCACATGCTGTCAAATATCTCAACATGTCTCCTAAAGTGAAAGAAGTAAAGTAAAAAATCAGTGAATGGGATACCATAAAGCTAAAAAGCTTTTGCACTGCCAAGAAGATAATCAAAATAGTCAAGAGGTTTCCTACAAAATTGGAGAGAATCATGGGCTGTGATTCCTCTGACAGGGGCCTCATATCCAGAATCTACAAATCCTCAAAAATCTCAACTTTGAAAAAACAAACAACCCAGTCAATAAACGGGCCAAAGAGCTATAGAAACTTCTCAATAGAGGACATTGATCAAATCAATGAATATATGAGAAAGTGCTCTAAATCACTAGTAATCAGAGAAATGCAAGTGAAAACTACATTAAGATATCACCTTATGCCAGTCAGATTGGCAAAAATTAACAAGCAATAATAGATGCTGGAGGGGTGTGGAGAGATAGGTACACCAGCACACTGTTGATGGAACTGCAGACTGGTACAGCCCCTCTGGAAAGCAGTGTGGAGAATCCTCAAAAAACTAGGGATGAGCCCACCATATGATCCTGCTATTCCTCTCCTGGGTATTTTTCCAGGGGATTTAGAATCAACACATTACAGTGACACAGTGAAATTGATGTTCACAGCAGCTCAATTTATAATAGCTATATTATGGGAACAACCAAATGCCCCTACTGGATGAATGGATCCAAAAACTGTGGTACATATATGCCATGGAATTCTACTCAGCAATTAGAAACAATGATATTGCAGTCTTTGAAAGTAAATGGATGGCTGTGGAAGAATCAAGGGTTGAATGTCTTCACTCATCTGTGGAGGCTGGAGCTAGACGCTGGTCATTGAGAAAGGAGGTCAATTCTCATGTTTTAAACTCGGATAAGGTGTAGTGACAAACTACCTAAGGCATTTGTAGAGATGTATTGGGAAGGAGGGAGGGGGAGAATAAGGGTGGGTAATTGGGTGGGGGTTCTTGGAGGTAAATCTAATTTTCAGAATTTATACATATATTGTTTCATTAGAAGCATGTTTGATTGTTCAACAAATAAATTTCTTATTAAAATAAAAAATCTTGTAAATGTGGAAGTTGTTTTATTTTTTGTGCTGCTTATTTTACAATGTGATGCTTTTTTTCTCAAAGAAAAGATTTTCTTCTTGTTCCTTAATTTAAGTTTATTGCAGTCTTTCTGTAGATTTTCCTGTTTGCTTTTGGATTGCATTTGCTTGCTGTATTATTTTCCTTCCTATCCCTGTCAGTTATGTTTTTGCCAATGAGATGAATTTCTCACAGACTACCTTTTATTAAGTATTATTTTTTATTCCAGTCAGCCAGTTTGCATCTTAATTGGAGGATTAAGATCATTTACATTCAGTGTTATTATTGAAATGTATACACTTATTTCTGTCATTTGGGTTTTTTCTTCATGTTGCTTTATTATTCTATGTTCATTTCTTCTCCTTTTCATCTTGGAGGTTTGATCATTTATTGTACTGATAATGTTTGGAATACTTCTAATTCTCATTTGTTTAGCTACTCTTCTAGTAAGATTTAGTCTTTCCCATTCTTTCATGATTGTGTTTATCATTCTTACTCTTCTGGTTGTAGGATTCTCTTAAATAGCTTCTGTAATGCTGGTTCAGTGGTCATGAATTCCCTTGATCATACTTTGATTATGAAGCATAACTTTGCTGCGCATATAGTAATCTAGATTGATAGTTTCTTTTAGAATTTAAGATATAGCATTTCATGTTGTAATGAGAAATCTGCTTTTTGTATTTGATTGCCTTTGTAGGCCTCTTGGCACTTTTCTTATGCAGCTTTTAAAATGTCTTTTTTATCATGCAATTTTGGCATTTTTAACTATAATATGTCATGGCTAGGTCTTCTTTTCTTTTTCTTTTTTTACCCAGTCCTGGACTGGAGCTATATCTCAGCATCAAAGCACTTATTTAATGTGTTTGAAGTTCTGATTAATCGCCATCACCATTTTGAGATGAGACAATAATCAACAGTAATTGTGACTAATTGGGAGTACACTGTATCCAACAAGGCACAAAAGCTTGTTGAATATGTTATCTGCAACTCCACTAATCCAAAGTGGAAAAGAGGAGTAATACTCTAGAACATACTGAAAATTTAGGTATTAAAGAAATAAAAATTTGTGTTAAGCTATATAGGGCACAAAAAGAATAGGAAGACAGAAGCAGCAAAAAGAGGGGAAAGAGATATAGAAGAAGAAAGAGTGAGATGAGAAAGAGAAAAAAGAAAATATAAAAATGAGAAAGAAGAAATACAGAATAAATCCATTTAACTCTTACTTTAATAGACAGAAATTTGAATGACTCTATGCAATGCAATATCTAACAATGGGCAGGAACAATATCAATCAACACCAAAGACAATACCAGTAAAATAAGAACTGAACATTAAAAAGATTAATATTCCTCAAAATATGGGTCCTATCTATACATGTCCACCTCTGATGGGAACAAAGGTGGTACTAATACTTCTACAGTTTTCCTGGGTAGCAATGTGTTCTCTTTTGGCTTAGCGGAAACTGTCCTGGAGAGTTGTGGAACTATGGCTAAATCACTGTGGGACTGGGATGGCAGCTTTTTGTGCTTTCGAGAAAATTCTGTGCATAAGGCTGTGAACATGGAACTTAACTCACATTTTCTGATCCAGCCAACATGGCTCTGAGAATTCTGCAAATAGGTTCTAGCACCTGAGAGCCCTCTGCTAGCATAATATAGACTACACAGGACTACCATGTGTGTATGCGTGTGTGTGTGTGTGTGTGTGTGTGTGAGTGTGTGTCTACATTATGCTAGCAGAGGGCTCTCAAGACATTGATGACTTTTGGCTGTGTGTTTTCTGTGCTCTCTAGAGATGCTGCACATCTGTAGAGTTGCATGATCTCTGCCTGTTCCACTGTATTCTTGTTGCTGGAGGTAAGCTTTATAATTTTTGGCTAGGTACCCAGGCATAGTTTTTGTTGTATAGTGAGATAATCCTACAACTACCTTTTTAAGATGATTTCCGGAAATTATACCATGATGTTCAGAAGATGGGTCCCCCAAACTGCATTAGAGATTGTATATTGGGAAGTAGAGGATCCCACCCCAGAGCTAGTAAGATATGCAGATTACATGTCTGTTATCTATTTAGAGTGAACCTCTGCATGGTGTTTACATATGAACTAGTTGTGTTCTCTAGGTCTCTGCCTCTTTTTTTTTTTTTTTAATACCTCTTTCATCTCTACTCCCTAGCTCTGACAGGAGTTGAGTGCAGTGGTGCCTTTCTTCACTTTCAATTCCACTCTACAATTGCCTGTTTTTTTTTTTTGG
>PVKS010016583.1:0-43711 GCA_004027875.1 Aplodontia rufa | reverse complement strand
TACACTAGATACCCATTTAACACATGAGTTCTTCTGGGGGAAACTGCAATAGATGAAACCCATAGTAGCTTATCTATGCGTTAGCATTACCCCTGGTTAACAAAGTTTATACACATTGATTGCTACAGTTTTGACAATGTTTCCCCCTCATCTGTATCCTGTATCGCAATATACTTCTAATAAATGTGGAAAAAAAATTAAAGAAAAAAGAATAGATTTCCTTACCTTCTCAGGTGAAAATGGTAAGTCTGCATGGTAGAAGTGGGAACTTGACTTTTTTCATTTCCCCAGGATCCAACGCTGACTTGCCACATTTGTGGCAACCGTGCCAAAGATCATGCATGGCTTCATTTTTCAGAAAAATCTTTTCAAGGCACCCATTTCCTCCCTGCCAGTTAGACTTCTATCAATACTTAGTTTTCTCCCCACCGTTCCTTTTTTCCAGAATCAGTCCTTTGCCTAGTTACATGCCTCATCTTTGAAGCTAAGAGAATCAGAGACGAATGCCTTTGTATACCAAGGCTGGAATTTTGTCAACCTCCTATGTAATCTAGTGTGGATTGAAATTATGACTATCTGCACACTTCATTCCATGTGTATAGTTCATAATTAAAATCTAATGTGTTTCTTGGTCAAGTTTTTAATGCATCCCTAATTTGGAATGCTTTGAAATCCAATTATCTTGAGTGCTGACGTGATACCACAAACGGAAAAAAAACACACTGAAACTTGTAGGAGAGGTCCCAGTCAAAATGTAAGCAACACTAAAATACTGTGGAAAATTATCTTCAGGCTATGTGTAGGAGTGTACATGAAACATAAATGAACTTCATGTTTAGGCTTTGATCCTTTCCCTAAGGTATTTCATTATGTATGTACAAAAATTCCAAAATCCAAATAAATAAATAAATAATCTGAAACAATTCTGGTCTCAAGCATGTTGGATCAGAGACATTCTGTATTTGTTTCTGATTCAGTAATCAGCCCTGGGTATTCTCCTGGCTGCCTTTTTGCCCACTCATTTCTCCCCTATTGCTGGCCTCTTTCCTTCATTCACTTGAGGCACACAAAGTCCCCTCTCTTCCACCTCACCCCAGCCTCCCCTTTCCTAATATGTTCTTGCCTTAAATTAACATTTTCTGGCCCCCATTGACTCCTATTGAAACTTACCTTTCTCCAGTGCAGTTAATCCCACCGACTGTTGCATTGAAAAATACGTGCTGATTAGGTATGTGAAAATTGTTCATACTGAAACGTGAAGAAAAGGTCAGCTCATTGAAGGGCAGGGTGGGAAGCCATTTTTTTATTAAACTGGGAGCCAACGACCACATTCATCTACACTGAAGTCTAACTAGGGTAATAGAAGATGTACTATTCTTGACAGGGGAAGAATTGGCAAAGCCTTTTGCTTCTTCTGGAGGGCAGCTGCTTTCTCCCTTTCTTCTCAGTTCTTGGGCTTTGGAAGAATATAGGTCAGGCACTCTCTGCCCCTCTTTTCAGTGGCCACTGACCTTTGCTCTACCTCACGCCAAAACAGGTTTAATGTGTATTTTTCATTGCTGGACCAGGTATTGGGTTAGAGCTAACTGGCTGTCGGGGTCTCACAGACTGAAGTTCTGAAGTTAGATGTTGCACCCTGGACCTTGTATGAGAGTGTTACATGGTTATTTTGTCCTTTTTTTTTTTTTTTTTTTGTCTCTTGGCACAATCACTCAGAAGATAGCTCTGAGAGGTTGTGGGTTCCATTTAGACTTTATTCTGAGTGCTTGGGTATGCCATTCAAAGATGTCCTGAGCCCTGTGAAGGATGTCTTGAAAGGCAGGGTGGAAAAGTGACCTCTCATCACAATTCCTGAAAATTCTGAAACTCTTTTCCAACATTGTACTGCTGGAATGATTAAAAAGTTGTGTGAGTCTCTGTGTGTGCTTTAAGTGCAGGTATAGTATAATAAAAGCTAATGGTGATTCTTGATGACTTTTGTTGAAATCGAGGCACCTGTGTTTTAATTGACACCCCTGCCCCCCAAGCACACTTTGGAACGTCTTTTCCAGCCCTCTTGCAGCAGGGTGGAAAATCGCTGGATTTGTGCTTAACTTCTGCAGCCATCAGATGGTATTCATTTATGGTGGCACAAGGGTGGTGTAGCTTCAGTTTGGATTCTGAAACTTAGAGGAAAAGTCTGCTGAGCTACATGGGGATTTTATACTGTCTAAAGTTAGAAATGCTCTGAACTTGATGCACAGCTTCCCTCACCCGCATTTTGGCATTTCTAGGAAATGTTACATGAAGAAAGACCAAAAATTAAAATTTAGCTCTGCATTACATCCCTGGCAAATATATCTGTTACTGGGGTAAAACTACATGGAAAGTCTAAGCAGCACAAATTACTACCATGTGAACAGAATTCTTGGTTGAGTTAGCACCCTGCTCTCAGACAAAGAGACAAAAAATATGCAAATTTCAAGTAAAACAAATTCACACTTTTCTTCAAGCAAAAAGCCTTCATATAATTTGGAACAGCCAGTCGGCTTGAGTAATGTTCTTATATGTAAGTGGAAATCCTTTTTGATATTTACACTACTGATTTCTTTAATCTCCACTTTGGAATTAATAGACAATAACATCAGATTGCTTCCTCGGCGGCCCCAGCACTTGTGCATATTTACCCAAGTGTCTAGAGTGAGGATTGTACACATATCTCTAATCCACCTGCCTGTGTTAGTTAAAAGCCCAGATAAAATCAGCAGCCCTTAGATCTTAACCTTTTAAGTCTGAAATGTTTTTAAAGTCTGGCCATGGCAACTGAAGCTGGGGAGGGAGGAGGAGAGCAGGAGAGGGGAAATGGTAGGAGAATTCGTATGGAAAAAAATATCTCAGCCTCAATCGCTGTTGCATTTGGATAAACCAAAAACATTGTAGTAATGGTGATGATGCCCCACAAAAAATTGGGAGGGTAAACCTCTGTATAAGAAATAGTTTATCTATGATGCAATGTCACGGTGAGCTACCTGGCCACTCAGGTGTTTAACCAAGCAATTGGACTTTATTTTCAACTTTTTTTCTGTGTATGTTGAGGAAAGGGTGATAGGAACAGGGGCCCAAGGACTTGCTAGATCCCTGATGACAAATGTTGAACAGACTAAAAATACAAAAATGACAACACCCTGTTTTCAGCCCTGAAGTCTCTACAGTAATCACTTTCTGCCACTGTATGTATGCCATCTTTTCCCAGCCTTGGACTGTAAATCTCAAACAACAGACTAAATCCAAGCAAGAAATACTTTGAACCTTTGCTGAACACCAGTCATGTGCTAGAAAGCAAATCAACTCTTCGCAGAGTTTTCTAGACTCTGCAAACCAATCTCTCTCCCTAAATAAATTAAGGGGCAGTGAATTTGGTTTTTTTTTTTTTTTTTTTGGTTAAGGAATTTTTTTTTAATTTTTTTATTTTTGAGCAACCTTACAAGATTTTGGTTTTTGATTTGAGAGTTTACATTGCTTTCTTTATCATTTACTTTATATTCCTTAACTAATAAAGATGTAAGAAATCAAATCAATACAAAAAGCAATTATAGTGTCTTGATACTTATGATGTATTAGTAGAGTTAAGATATGCTCTCTAAACCACAGATCCAAAGTGAAACTAGCAATTCTTCATTTGAAAAAAAATGATCAAATGATTCTTTTCTGCAACCATTTGTTTAACCTATTTACATAAACAGACTGGTGCTGTCAGTCTAGCATGTCCTCACTTGAGGAATTCTCGATTAGTGACCCTGTGTTTAACAGGGCCTATGAGTACAACTTGGTGCCGTGTGTGAGCGATGTCTTTCCATTTCTCATCTCCATTTTTCCTTGAGAGAAGGCACTATTTTGTCTTGCTCTTTGTGCCCTAGGCATAGAGAAGATACTCAGTACATATTTACCACCTGACTGCTTGTATTGCTTAATAGCAGAAGCCTATAACTTTTGTTTTTGAAATGCTATCCCCAAATTCCATTTTGAGTTTAGTTTGTTTTTTTTTTAGTTTGTTCTTGCTACTTCTACCTGGTGACATGGGCCACTCAGCTGATACTTCAGGTTCCCTCTATCAGGGAGGTGAGTAGAAAGTCATTCCATTAGAATGTACTTGAAGCTGGTGCAGTGGTGCACACTTATAATTCCAGCTGCTTGGGAGGCTGAGGCAGGAGGATCTCAAGTTCAAAGCCGGCCTCAGCAACTTAACCTTAGTGAGCCCCTGAGAAATTTAGCAAGACCCTGTCTCAAAATGTAACATAAAAAAGGTCTAGGGATGTGGCTCAGTGTTTAAGTGCACCTGGGTTCAATCCTTGTTACAAAAAAAAAATGTATTTTGTCCTTGGTTGCTGCACACTTAAGATCAAACCCTCAGGTTTGGTATCATTTTTTTCCTGGTATCAGTCATAGTGGCAAATTGAATATTCAACCAGAAGTCTACTTGCAATTAACTGCTGTGTTCCAGGCACTGCACTGGTGGCTTTATGTGCTCATTATAGCTTCATGTGAACCCTGCAAAATCAGTCTTAATTTTTCTGTTGTGCATACAATGCCGCTAAGCTGTAGTTCATATAGTTTCTGAGGGATAAAGCAAGAATTCAATCTAGGTTTGCAAGATGCCATGGCTCACAGTGAAAACAGTCTTATTTCTGCTCCTTGCTACATCTGTCCTAAAGTGTTGGCCTGTGAAAGTGCTGGTCACCATTCTGTCGAAAATGCATTAACTGTACAACAAAAAGAGAGAAAGCCAGTTTTTACAAAATAAACAAGTGACTTAAAAATCACTAAACATTCCATCTCATTTAAATGACCAGTAAGTACGTTATTATACATTATGGAAATGTAAATCATAACCACAATGAGATGCCACTTCACACCCAAGAACTTGGCTAGGTAGAAATGGGAAATAATAAGTGCTTACAGTAGGTTGGAGAAATTGGAAACCTCATACTGTGCTAGTGGGAAAGCATAATTGTAGAAAAGATGTTTGGTGGTTGCTGAAAAAGTTAAGTGTAGAATCACCACATGACCCAGAAATTCAATTGCTAGGTGTATAAATCCCTCCAAACTGAAAATATAGATTCAAATAAAAGCTTATACACACGTTCATAGCAGTGTCATTCATAATAGCCAATACAGTAAATAGCCCAAACGCCCATCAGCTGATGAATGGATCAACAAATATGGTATATCTATACAATGGAATATTATTCAGCCATAAAAGGTGTGGAATATTAATATACACTACAATGCAGGCGAACCTTGAAAACATTATGCTGTGTGAAAGAAGCCAATGAAAACATATTGAAGGATGCTTTCTTATGAAGTGTCCAGAACAGGCGTCTCCACAGAGACAGAGAGTTAACAGTTTAGGATTGTCAGGAACCAGAGGAAGAGCTGAAAGGAAGAATGATTGATCAATGGGGACAGGGTTTCTTTTTGGGGTGATAAAATGTTCTGAAATTACATGATGGTGCTGGTTGAACAATATTGTGAACTAAAAGCCACCGAGTTGCATACTTTAAAAGGGTTAAGATGGTGAATTTTTGTTATATGAATTTTACCACAACGGAAAATGCATTACAAATGTGAGACAAATTCAGCTTCACCTTTACTTCACCCTTTCCTGAGCGCCACCCCTCTCCTGAGGTTTCTCACAGGGCAGGCACTGGAAACAGCTCTACTCACTTTGTACCGTGAGTTATGGCCACCACTCTGAGGGTCTTGAGAAGAGGGATTCATGACCAAACCCACTGACTGAGCTCTCTCTGCCCTGAGTTTAGGGCAAACTACAAGTCTGAACCCACATCCCCATGCATTCTGTTTCATGAAATAGAAATTTTCTTTAGTGTTCCGGAATAAATCACCAAGCAGAGGGTAGTGGGCGAACAGGGGTCACGATCTACAAGAACAAGGTTGTAAAGAGTGTATGCAGGTGTTTCACGGTAACCAGGATCCTCAGAAAATTCCTTGGAAATTGTATGGATCAGGAATGAAAACGATTTAGATTTTGCATCTTTCTGTTTGAGCTTATTATAAAAAGTATTAGTGAGATGCTTTCATAGTGTGTCCTGCACTCTTAGGTAACCACTTAGGGATGTCAATGTATTTGCCATGTGTCTAGTTATTTTGCTATTTTGTTGAGAAAAGTAAATCTGATGAATGTGGAAAAAAATATCCTTTGGACTGTGTGAGTGTGTCTTTCTTACCCTCTGCTTCTGACTTTCTCTCTCAATCTAGGCCCAACAAGGGTCCCCATAGACACAGAATAAAGCAGTATTGTTTGGTGGGGGATTTAATTTCACTCCATCACAAGCGACCATCGCGGCCCTGTCATTGCAATTTGTCACACTTTTTTTGTGTGCTCTATCTTACTGAAGTCCCATCTCCTCTGCAGTCCACTGCATAATCTCCTTCTGTGGGACAAAGCTCCCCTACATAATGAAAGAGGTGGGATTGGGAACGGAAAGTCAATGGACATAGTTATCATTGTGGGCCCCACACCCTCTCGACTCCTGGGATTCTGCCCCAGCGCCAAAGAGGCGCTAGTGCGGCCTGCTGTGTAGCAAAGAAAGGCACCACCGCAAGGTTTGCGGAGGCCAAAGGAAGAGCTGGTGGCTGCTGGGTGATGGAATCCAACGCCCTCCTGAAGAGACCACCACACTGAAGGAATGCCTACAGCTCCCGCCAGCCCAAGGCTCCAGCCCAGGCCTTAGGATATGGCTGATGTTTATGCCTCCATTTGTTCTGAAAGGAAGAATTGGAGAAGCCTCCCAGGAAGCAATAAATCACATCTGCAACTTTGGATTTGGTTTCTATGCAGGTCTTATGGCTGCTACCCCAAACCAAGATCAATTCGGGAATCTGAATGTATCTAAACAAAACCAGACCTTCTTCTGCTCCATGGAAAGTCAAGAACTGATCTTGAACTGGGTGTTTTGGATTGAATGACTTTAGCAGACACTCCTCAGCAAGAGAACAAGGTTTATTTTAAATATTCACAGTGTCACTTGCAAATTCTTTCCCTTCATTTATGGATGCCGTTAGCAAGATGAGATATTTTCCTTTTTTTAAAAAATTATTTTTGTTGTTCTAGATATTTCCAAAAGACCTAGGGGGTTCCTAATTTCTTACACGAATCTATAGGAGTTCCCACATCCAAAGCCACTTGCTTCCACCTTCCATCACCCTTGAGAAGAAAGTGGCATTTCAAGTGACCACTGGCTTTTGCATTATAACACCTGGGCTCAGAAACATACTGGAATTACTGCCCATGCAATATGACTGAGTTCAGGCTGGCACGTTGGCTTGGTGGCTGTGGTGCTTGCCTTGCATGCACGAGTGTGTGGTTCAAACCCCAGCACCACATACACAACGAAGTGTTGGAGCAATGAAAAACCACATGAAAAACTAAACAAAATTGGTTCTGTCTCTCTCTATCTAAAAAAAAAGTGGCTGAATTCACCTGGGACCTTAGCAACTCATATTTATGCTTCTTATTTTTTAAAGTCTAATTATTAGATGGAGTAAAATATCAAGGAAATAGATATGTACTGGAAAAAAAGGAACTATTTTTTTTTGTCCTAGTAATTTTTGCAAACATACAGGGCAGAGGAAAATGGGACTTTGTCAATTGGCTGTCATTTGTCAGTTGTATGATTTTAAGAAATTTAACTCAAATTTTATATTCAGGTTCATCTCCTAGTTGCAAAAACAAAACAAAACAAAAAAACAGGAAATAATAATTCCCATGTATTAGGGTTATCTGGGGATTCAATAAAGTAGATTGTAAAGAAAGAACACCACAACGTATATTATTTCCACAGGTCTAAGGATTATAAATTTCATTTTATAGGTGTGTGTGTGTGTGTGTGTGTGTGTGTATCCTGGGCTCCTATCCCACTTTTCTTCTACTATGATTCAAACATATTTATACCCAGTTTCATATTCTACTTTATTTCCTATCATTCACACACTGTGGCATATTGCTTTTTTTCTGTTTTTTTTTTTAATTAAGGTGAACCATTTTTCTAGTGCATGGATTTCTCACAAATTTTTCCTCTGCTCAGAGTGTTCTTAAGTTCATCTGTTTATAGAGTGGAATTCTTATCTGCTAGGGCTCAACATACCACCTCTCACTTGACTGTTACTCTTTATCATGGTCACCTTATCATATCACTTATGATCTGAAATTTATATTTAAAATGTTTATTATCTACTCCTGCCCCACTTCAGCTATTACTATTAACTGTCAATGGTTGGCTATTATTTGAGCATTGTCTAATTCATAGTAACTAGCTTAATGTCAAGCATATAGCATTTGCTCAATAAATATTTATTGAATCAGTGATTTAGTTTTGTTTTTAACACAGATTATTGATTTCTTTGCATTCAGGACTTTCTGTGTGGAGTGTTACTCATACTTAACTCCACCTCCTTTTTCTTTCAAAGAACATACCTACATTTCTTGTTGTCAAAGATCACTCATGAGCTCTTCTGTATGTCGTGGGTCTTAAGGAGCTGCTAGGCTCTGTGGGCTCTCCCTGGGACGTTGGCTCAGCTAGATAGGATTCAGACATTGAAAGACAATGACATTGTCCCTCCAGCCTTGGAAAACTCAGAAACAACCTCAACATAAACTTGTGGAAGATTTCATGTACCCTAGGTGACGGGAAGAGCAATCACCAGCAAGGAAACTACAGAGAGGCACGATCCTGATGCCAAAGAACCCTCTGAATTGTCAGTTACCTTGGAATTTCCCCACTTGATCAGTTAAGCAAAGAGAAATAAGAAATCTGTGGAGGTGGAGGGGCAGATGAAAATAGGTGGACCAAGGTGCAGAGAGCTCCTTCTGACTGGTTCAGACCTTTATGCAGTTTTCTGCCTAGGAAGATGAGCATTGGTTGCCTTAAAGGCATCTCCTTTGGGAAAATGTTGAAGCTGGTTGTTGGTTTTATGATAAAAGTCTGGTATGAACTTAGTTGTAGATGGCATCAAAACCTTAAACTAACTTTTCAAATGAAAATTAAGTTGTGCTATAATTTGGGTCTGGATGTCTCCATGTATTTAAAGGACCATGTATTTAAAGCCTTGGTCCTCAACTTGGTGCTACTGAGATGGCAAAACCATTAGGAAGTGGGGCCTAGCATGAGATGTTAGGTCACTAGGGTCATGCCCTTGAAGGACCTACCCTTTCTTATCTCTCTTCTGGCTTCCTTGCCTCCATGAGGTGAGCAGCTTTCTCTACCATTCCCTCCTGCCATGGTGTGCAGTCTCACCACAGACCCAAATGCAACTGGGCCAACCAAACATGGACTGAAACCTCCAAATCTGCAAGCAAATAAAACTTTCTTCTTTTTAAATGAATTATTTCAGATATGTTGATACAACAGTGAAAAGCTGATTAAAACAGGATGATAAGGAGAATTTACAAGGGAAATAATTTACGTACATTAGTTATTAAAAACCACTCAGGGAGCTAAGTGTTGGGGAAGAGGCGAGAGAGATGGGTCTGGAGTGGTGTGATGAGGTCTCTCTCTGGTCTAGCCTGCCTGGGCTGATCCTCTTTATGCTCTTCATTGCTCTTCCTGGGCTGGATTCTGAGCTATAGACAAGATAGTTGGTCTAATATTTCTCCTGGTAAACCTCTGGGTGGTCTTACTTGTGAGAGAGAAAAGCAGATAGCAGAAGGCTTTGCAGATCTTTATTTTGAGCATCAGTCTTCAAAGGAACATGAGCCACCTGTGAGCACACAGCGTTTCCAAGAGATGGGGAGGAGGCAGCCGCCTGGGGTCAAGCAAGCCCAGAAAGGAGACCATGCCCCAAAACAGCTGCACAACTCAGCCGGGTACCACTTCAGGCTGGAAAGATAAATCTGTATTTTAATTCCTCAGTGTTTGTTTCACATTAAATATATCAATAGAGCAAGAGAAAAAGTTATTGTGTCTAAAATGCAAACTTTTTGGAAACCTGAACCATTTATGACCTTAAAGAATTACTTTTTCCCCCATTTTTCAAATATTGTTGGCTTAATATGAGAGGTAGAAATGTTCATTTTGTAAACTGTTTGGTCTAGAAAAGTATTTCAAATCTTTGGTATTTCTAACACAACACTAGAAGCTTTTCATAATAAAACAATTATGATCTTTGAGCTGTATCAAATTATTATTCCTTCTGTGTTGATGAATTTACATGATCACTTTTAAACTACAAAGTATTAATTGCATTTTCCTAGGGTTTGGGATCAGAAATATGAAGCAGGTGAAGGCTCTTAGCACCCTGAAAATACCTTTCTCATATTGTGGTTTCTTTCAAGCAGTCATTCATGAAACTAGGAGCAAAGATTTCTTCATAGGAAGAAAGAGGAGCAATAGCATGAGACAACAGCTTTTTTTTTTTATCACTTTGGTCCTCATTTATAGATCCACATATGTGTCACCATAAAGAATCCCTTTATTTGAAAGAAATTTAGATGAAAATGAGTGAGTGATTTGTTTGAGGACCTGTCATTGGCAGAGAGAAGATTCACATTTGTAAGTCCAAGTTCATAGGCCCTATTTCTATACTTCTCAAACTCATACTAAGCTTTACCCAACTTTATTTGGAAAAAGCAGTTCTGTCTTGGAGAGAATAGCCTCAAATGTTTCCTGGCTGACTGGTTTTCAACAGTGGCCATAGCTTGTATCTTAAGACTCTATACCACGTGATCCTGGTCATGGTTGTGGGTGGCTGAGGTGCTGGACATGTGGGAGTAAACATGAGGAACGAGGTAAACAATGCCTTCGTGCAAAGTCCCTTTGGGCTATAACAAAATACCTGAAGCTGGGTTACTTATAAACAACCAGCATTTTCTTTTAAACATTCTTGAGCCTGGGAAGTACAAAGTCAAGGTTTGGTAGGTTTGGTGTCTGGTGGGGACTGCTTTCTCATAATGACATCGTCACCCATGTCTTCAAGCGGTGGGAAGGGCAAATGATCCCCCTCAGGCCTATTTATAAGGGCACTAATACCATTCATGAAGACTCTGCCCTTGTGGCCTGATCATCTTCCAGAGGTCCCACCTCCTAATACCATCACATTGGGAATAGGGTTTCACCATATGAATTTTGGAGTTGACAAACATTCAGGCCATAGTAACTTTCAATAGGATTTTTGGAAGAACTTAATGAAGGTAACCCATGGAACACCGTCAGTACAGTGTCTGGCAGGTGGTGCCATTCCACAGTCATTATTATTTATTAATAGATCAGGAACTCTAGATATTAAAGAATCGAGATTCTATAACCAGAGTACTCTTACAAGTCAAGCCATTTTAGGTGGCCTATGATAAAAAGTTTCTCAGTACCAACCAAAAAGAACAATGACTTTGGCTTGAGGTAGTTGTTGGGAATAAGGAAACCTAAGTGGAGACAACTTCAGGGCTTGAGATAATGATCACATTTCACCTGAGGAAGACGGTTTCTTGGACTATAAATAGATGTTGAGACCAAGTGTCACTCCTAATAACATTTAGCTCTTCAGAAAGATTTTACTCTTCAAGGAAAATGAGCATGACCAATAGATGTAACTGGTCTTGTGGAATCTGGAAATACATCTTGGGCTCATGAGAAGTGTCAAAGTGACAGTGGAAGTGTGCTCATCTCTCCATGCCCTGGCCAGCTGACTTGTAGAACCATGCAGTCAGTTTGGAGAGAGGGAGAAAGGGAAGTACATTCACATCCTACAAGAGATGGACATATTTTATTCATCAAATGATGTTGGTAAGAATGGGCTAGTTTTTCAAATGCGATAGCTCAGCAATGTCTCTTGTTAGAGACATTGTACATTTTTAAACAACATGGTTTTTGGAGAGTGTGTGATTACAGGTATACTTTTAAGAATATTTTGCTTATGGCCACTCAAAGATATTAACTCTGAGGTTCTAATGAAAACTGTCAATAAATACAATAAGCCTAAATTCTTTAATGGTGGGTTTCCCTTTCTTATCAACCCCTCCTGTCCAAATGGAATTGCCTCAGAATGGTACCTTGTTTATTAAAGTTTGTGAAATTGTTCTAATATTAATCCTGCATTCAGCATGGATCATTAGTAGTGAATGCTGCCCCTTCATTCATAAGTGACTATGTGCTTAATGCAGTACATGTGTCATCTCATCTACTGTTTTGAAGATCTTGTGATTGCCATAGCATGAATTATGTTAAGGCACAATTCATATTCTGGAAATTCAGAATCTAGGAAAAAAGGATAAAGAAAAATCACAAATAAAATGGCAGAGTAAGTAGTTTAAGTAATTCAAGCTAGGTGGGTAGAAAGTGCTGAGAAGTTGAGAGAAACTAGTCCCAGGATGGGATTCCCTGACTAACCCATTGCAATCAGCTAGAAACAAAAAGTATTAATAGAATAAATTGATAGGTGATTAATTGATCTTATTTGTAACTAGAGCTATGTAAATGTATTATATATCAGAGCATCTCTGATTTACAAATGCAAATATATTTAATTGACAGAGATCCTCACATTTATATGCATAATGAAAATATATATCTTATGGTGTAGCAGCATCTAGGTCCAGAAAAATGAGAAAATCATTGTACTGACAAGGTACACAGAGAAATACAAATGAGAGTGTATATTTTGACTCTGTCCAATCACAAAACTGGTTTGACAATTTTTGGTGAAATCAACTGGTGGGTTTAGTCTGACACCTGGTCAATTCAGTCAAAAATGTCAAGAATGCCATGAGTGAATTGACAGGTGTTAGACTGACCGACTGGTCAATTCCATCAAAGCAGTAGAAACATTTGTGCTGGTAGACACATTTCAGAACCAATATAGAAAAAGAGAATTTGAGGAATTAGCACTGGAGTAATCTCCTTGAGGGACATCTTGATTCAGAGAATGGGTAATAAGTCTTCATTTTGTGATATCATTGTACATCAGTGGCAAAATTAAGTCATAGCAGTCCATAACCATTATTGGAGATAAATCAATGCTACTGATAGTCCTGTCCTGCTATCCCTTGTAGACTGGACTTTTGGAACTTAATTTGCATTTTCTTTGGAAAGTCTGAGGCATTCAGACAGGGGAATAGTTTTGATGCTTCTTTTTGATCCCATATTAATTTTCGTGAGGGTGGTGTTAAGGAGTATGGGTGGAATACATCTACATTTTTATTATCATGGCATATCAATTTCATGCATTAGGTAGAATAATGTCCATTTTAAATATTTCCAACTCAGCACTTTCTCTCCTCACATGACAATTCATAAGAGGCAGAAAGAAAGCTATTAGACTAAAACATGGGTACTTAAATAGTGTTAAATATGCTAACTATGTTCATACCCCATTTTCTGATAACTTGCCCCAGTACTTGGTATTTGGCACATGGGGAAAAGTACAATTTGTTTGTTTAAAAAAAAACATCAGGATGGTCTGGAGAATCCTCTCTTGGACCCAGAAGGCCAGGAGGCATGTGCATCTGCATAAAATCTACTACATTAAAGACCAAAAGGGCCAGCCAGCCTCTCCCACGGTCTTAAGTTAACACTTGTCTTTGTGTAGCCCACTCTTCTGAACTTGAAATCCAATTGGCCAACAATTAAAGCCAATTAGCACGTGAGGAAAATAAACCAAAGACTCTCCCCTGGTGTTTTCCATGGCTGATAGAAAGCTGGTTAGCTCAAGGCATTAGCATAGTTGTGTATCAGGCCAGGCGCATAGTGGAGACTAGTTGGCTTAAAGTATTAGAAGATTGGGGCAGCGGCTGGCGCAGCAGAGCTGTGTTATTCTGAGCTAACAGCTGCCAAACATTCTTGACAGGAGATGAGGCAGATGTCCAAGGACAATCAAAGAGAGAAGAAAGTTTAAGCCAACGTTTGCCTATCTCATATTCTCTCCTTGATCCTCAGTCTCAAAGACAACCCACAGCTGTTGCACTTCAAGGTCTAGAGGGTGATCCCAACTCCCAGGCTGCCCCCTCACCCCCGATTAGTCTTGGAGAGCTGGGCTCAGCTTTCCTATCAAGCCCCCCACCCCCTGCAGGTCATCTCACTGCAGAGAGTGGGTATTCTTAGTGACTTTTTGATTTTCTGGACACTCCAAATGTTTGGGTCAGAATTCCATAGTGCGTGATAATCGTAAAATCAGGAGTGACAAAAAAAACCTCTACAGGTCAACCCTAAGTAGGCCAGCTTATCAGGACACAAGATGTGTTGCAGCCAAAGCAGTATATGCTTAGAGGTAAAAAATCATCAAGTACAAAGTGAAGAAAAGAGAAACAATCCATGTGAAATGTAAGTGTTGTGGATCTCCTCTCAAAGTTGTAGACATTGTGTCTCAGTGTGTAAATAGTATAAGGGACATAGGGATGAAAACTGGAGTAGAAATGCCCATTATGGATAAAGAGACGTAAAATATATCTGTACTGAAAGCATCCACTAAAATGTTGACATGTTCTCTCTCGTGGAGAGGCAGGGAGACTTCACCCCCTGTCAATGTTAAGAGGTATTTTGTGCCTTGTAGTATGGCGATATGCTTATTTACTAAAGTCCTTTATTATTATACTTATACAGCCTGGCAAAAATAAGCACCTCTTCCACACTGTTAAACAGCATTCGAGGCAAATGAAACAGCTGAATTTTCTCAAATGAGGGACTTGTGTAGTTGTCAAAATCATCACATGCACCGTTCCTCCACACATCAGGAACAACTCAAAATTTTATGTTTACAAAGTTTTTTCTGCCTCATCATCACTGGCAAGTGACACACACAGGCCATATTAAATTATAATTATCTGATAAAAGATCTACCGTATTTCCACCCTATACCCTGAGCTGCTAGATAATACACTATCTGATACCAATTAGTATCCCCACACCAGGGCATAGTCTGTGTTCAGTGTGATTATTGAACAAATGAATGAATGATGAGTAGACTTAATCACATTCCAGATTCATTAAAAATACACATAAAAATATTCCCATAAGTGAATTATATACAGGTATAGTAGAAAGCTATATTTTGGGGAGAATTACCTAAAAAGAAACCAATATGAAGTCTCTTTTAAAAGCATTAATTAGTTTGGAGTGCTTTTATTTCAACAAAAATATCTATTTAAAAATAACTATTAGAATAAAAGAAGGTTTTAAAAATTGCCTCTATTTCTACCCCGACAACTAATTACAGGGATAGCTTTCACACATACAACCATTGCAGGTGCAAATATTTAATTGTGTGTGCAAGCCAGGTGGTGAGGGGCTCCTTAACTACGTGTTCAATTGTGTCTGCTCTAGTTGCCCCTTCAATTAGCTGTGGGTGCAAAAACCAGAGACCTTGCTGAGGCCCTATTAAAACGAGGCCTATATATTCTACAGCCTTTTATCTGTGAGGGGGGAAGGGTGGTACATTTTGCATTTATTTTAGCTTCTCCTAACTGGGGCCTGAGGGAGTCACTTTCAGCCAGTTAGTCGGCCAAGAGCAGCTGGACTTTGCCTGATAAGAATTGCACGCAGTTGCACAGAAAGTGAGCAGCGCTCCTCCACAGCAAGTTTAGATATTAAGCCAAGATCGCGAGTAAAAGGCACAGGGCTTGTGTATTCTAAAGATGCTTGAAGATCATGTGGAGTTTTCCCTATGTGATCAGAACAGGAATATTTGATCAAAATGGCTGAAACAGGCAGGCTCTCCTGATTGAATAATCTTATGATTTGAGCAGCTTTCCACACTTTCAGAGGTTATATAACTGCAGGTGTAGCTGTTTGAGGCAGTAGGGACAATTTTGAGCTCTTATACTTTTTCAATGCAAAAAGCTATTCAGTGATAATAAAATAATTATATACAAAATTGGCTGAGAATCTCCAGAGTTAAAATTTGACAAAGGCTGAGAATTATAAAATAATCAAATTAGTGTTGAGTCCTGTACATTCAGAATAGGGATTGGGATGGTTAAAACTGTGGAGAATTGGAACCAATGGCTCCGAATTCCCATGTTCTTCCACTAGCTGTGTGACTTCAGGCATGGTACTTAACTTTTCTGATTTTTTTATTCGTTCCCTGTGAAATGGAACTGCTATCTACATTGCAGGGCTGGGTAAGGCCTGGAGAGGTATTTAAAGCACCTTGCATAGTAGGAAGTATACAGTGGATGCTCCTTAGAGAAAACTTGACTACATTTCTCTTAAGGAAAAGAATGCAAAGGAAATTTCTATTCAGCTACATTGCAAAAGAATTTGTCAAAAGGAATTGCTAGACGTCCTGGACATAGATTCAGTACTTTTGCTTTCAAAAGTCGATGACCATGTTCACATCTGCAAGGATATATTAGGGTACTTTTAGCTAGAGCAATAAATTATAGCCCTCTAAATCTTATCTTCATGTTTATATTTTCAGGGATCTTAAATATGTTTCAATAATCCAACAACATTCTGTTTTTGATGTTTCTCTATATAACCTCTTGCTGCTCATTCCTAGGGTTCCCAATTTTGTAAATAAGTCTTATATTTTTGCCTGGTTGTGAATCTCATCATTTGTTTATAGTTGTTAGATTTTTATGGTGTTCTCAGGATGCTTTGTATCAAAAGTGATTTGAAGAAGTATCTTCAAGTCCAGGTTCCCTGACTGTCATGTTATTTACTCAAGTGCTGAACTCACACACCCATACCCACTTCCAGATTGTTCCTGAGCTTTGTGATGATCTATAGTGTTAACTTGGATGTATGAATATGCACCACTTTGGAGGGAGAATCCCCGACCTGGGCACAGAGTTTGTAGGAGTGTTAGTGCTAGGTTGCCAAAGGAATGCTTTGTCCTTGGTATATGCTGAGATGACCAGGAAGTGAGTCTGGCATCAGCCAAGTTAAAATAGAGACAGTTCCATTAGAAATCTGAACAGTCATTGTCACTACCTGATTTGGATATATATTAGGGAAAGGCTTTGGGGTCTTTTCTGTTAGCCCTTGGATTTTCTTTTGGACCAAATTGAGTTCTGTGTGAGACTCTCAAATGTGGAAGAAAAAATAATAGTTTGCTCACAAGATAACATTTGTGATGAGTTGAGGTGGAGTTGGTTGTTTCTGGAATGAACTCCTTATCTGGATCTTGCCTTCTTTCTGGGATGGGAAAGAGGCAGGAGGTGCTCTGATTTTGATAGTGTGCGCTAAAGCATCATGCTTTAATGGCTTGGTCCCCAATCTTTGGCACTACTGGAAGGTAGTGGAGCTTTTAAAAGATGGAGCCTAGGAGAAAGAAATTAGGTCATTAACATCATGTCCTCAAAGAGGATAATGGGACCCCCTTCTCCTTCTCTTTTTCTTTTGCTTCCCAACCACTATGAAGTAAGTAGCCCTCTCCACCAGGTGTTATAGACGTAATATGCTGCCTCACCACCAGTGTGAAGCACTGGGGCCAATTGTTCATGAACTGAAAGTTCTCAAACTGTGAGGCAAAATAAACCTTTTATCTTTAGAAGTTGATTATAAGAGGTATTTTGTTACGGTAATGGAAAGCTGACCAAAAAGTGTAGGAAGTGGGAGCCTCTGTCATGACAGAGACACTGCCACAAGGCCACAAGCCAAGGTGCCAAGAAGTACTTTCCATTCACTGTGAAATCAGAGAAGTCAACCGCTCACCAAACAGCACTCGGTTTTGTTAATGATTCCCACTCATTTCAATTCCTGTCCTTTGGAGTTTGAGAACAAATTCTTCCTGGGTGCTCAGCAGTGACAGAGTTAAGCCTGCTTGGAAAAGCTGTATGCGTTGGCAATAAGAATTATGGGTAGGAGCACATTCAACTAGTACTATTTTTTTCCAGAGATAATTGTGTACAATTTCTAAAATTTTAAGAAAAAGAAAACCCTTTGTTATTTTAAATACAATGCTATCATTATCATCACAACTATTTATCAAATGATTACCAGGGGCCAAGCTCCTTTCTAAGCGTCTTGCATATACCATACCTTTAATTTAGTTAAGAACCATATTCTTGAACATTTCAAATAAATTAAACTCAAACCTCCATCTTTTGTGTGACGGAAAACACAATGTGTCTCTTTGCAAATCTCAGAGTCTCCTCAGAATGTGTTTTCCTGATCTCTTCTAACCTGGTCTGGTTCCAAATTTTTTTTGAACTCTTGCTCTCACTATCATCTCACCTCCTGTGACTATTTCCTGTGTTCAGTATTGGTGGATTCATGTACCATCCCTTTCCATGACTTTCCCCACAAAAAAAAAAAAAAAGTCCCACCATCAAAAAGCATTTGTGTGCATAGTAAACTGTTTAGTAAACTGGAAGAAGAGGATTGCTCTATTGCAAAGCGAATGGACTCAGATGTCCAGTCCTCGGGCAGCTCGGTTGACTATTCTTCCCTCACACCCTCACTTTGACAGCAGCTCTCCTGCAAAAGTGACAAAAGCAAAAGGGGAAGACGTTGTGCCTTCCATATTCTTGGAGTAGGAAGGGGAGGAAGGTGACTTGAACCTAACGAACTCAGCTGCTAAATTGAAGGCTGCAGAGAAGGAACAGCAGGCAGAGACAGAAGGAGATGTTTGTGGAATCTTCAAGAGATTGGGTTTCAGAGAATTCAAAGTTAAGTGATGGTGGGGCATTTATTCATTAAATAGAGGCATCATAAAAGGGTGGCTTTGCACCAGGCTTCTTCTAGGTAATCCAACTAAAGGAAACCAAGGAACAATTTTATGGAGTTGAAAACAGAGCCACAAAGGTGGAAGGCTGATTTATTGAGAATTCAGTGCTATTCATAATGACTATCCCTTAGTTTTGGGTATCTCGTGTAGTATTTTGTTATATTTTAAATTGAAATTATCACAGACAAATGGCTGAGTCATAATTTTTTTTTTAAAGCTGATCCATTAGGTGGCATGTAAATAGGGAAATGATCCTAAACTCAACTTCTGGTAATATAACATTTTCCCATTTCCTATATTGACTATTTGCAGTACACCAATAGGTAGGTGTAATGTGTCTGACACAGAAACAGCCAGCCATTACCCAGACGGAGGAAAATGGACTGGAAATGTGGCCATACCTTTTGGAGTCATTCACTCATCCAAAGTGTTGATATCCTCATACCCTTGAACATTTCTTTTCTTGTGTTTCCCATTTTTGTGTAGACAGACAAGCACCAGCTTTAGAAAAAGCAAGTTTTCAATCCATCTGATTATCCTTTAGATCCCAGAATGAGGTCACTGAAGCCCAGAACCCATCCGGTGGACCAATCAGTGAATTCCCACAAGGATGTAAAAGGGGAAAAACCAAGGAAATTGGAAAGGCTAAAATTTCAACTTTCAGTTTCCAAAGGATTATTAATATAAACAGCTTTGTGAGCAATGCTGTTTAAAATCATAAAAAAATATATTTGGTGAACTTCCTGTGTAATAAAATGCAACAAAACTTAGGCATACACACACACACACACACACACACACACACACACACCACCTTAAAATGCTCTTTCTCAGGGCTGGAGCGGTGGTTCAGCAGTTGTAGTGCTTGCCTAGCTTGCACAAGTACATGAGTTCAAACCCCATCACCAAGTACACAACTGAGTGTCTGAGCAATGAAAGCCACATGAAAAAATAAATAAAAATTGATTTCTCTCTCTCTCTCTCTCACTCACTGTCCCTTTCTCTTTAAAAAAAATGCTCTTTCTCAATTCTCATTTTGGGCTTCATCTTAGATATCAGAAAAGTCTTGAATAGATTTTATCATTATTATCATTTGCA
Organism: Aplodontia rufa; assembly: GCA_004027875.1. Lineage (NCBI taxonomy): Eukaryota > Metazoa > Chordata > Mammalia > Rodentia > Aplodontiidae > Aplodontia > Aplodontia rufa. Next base: position 23,959 of record PVKS010016583.1, on the reverse strand, counting down.
TCGGCTCTAAAATCTGGTAATCAACTACAGAAACAAATAGGTGCCAAGGAGGCAGGTGAGCATCCCTCCTCTCTGTTCCCTGAGAATGGACTCAGAATCCAGCTCCTCTATTTGCTGCTTGCTGGGGGCCAGTGTAAGTTTCAATAGCTTGTGGGTTTCAAGCATGGGACTTGAGACTTTTCATCAGGAACCCAGGGGACTCTTCTGAGCATAACAGGAGTACTGATAAAATCAAGGTGGGGACAGATCTGGACTATTTGGGAAGGTAATTTCCCTGTTGTGATTTTTCCTGGATTTATGTAAGAGGTGGCAGGAAGAGATCATTCTGCATGCATACGTGTGTGTGTGTGTGTGTGCGTGCGTGTGTGCATCTGTTTTGTAATTTTTAAACATCTTAGAATGGCTATTCAGGTGCTGAGGTGAATATGGGAAAACAGTCTTATACCCTGGCTCTCATACTTCCTGTGCAACTGTTTCCAATCTTGGCTGTAAGGAATGCCCTCGCTCATTTGTTACTGATAAAACAAGTGCTACAGTTTGTGGTTAGCTTACTGATTTTGCCAATTACATTACCTTTCCCCGTAATAACAGCATTCATACTTGCTTTCTGATATGCTTTTTTAAAAAGTGCTTTCTCTAGTAACACATAAGCTGTGGGTAATGTAGCTCTAAGGGAGGGGGAAGAGAAGCAGGGGAAAGGGGGTGATCAATACTGTAGAGTTTACTTGACTCCTATGAGATGTCCAAATATACCCAGGCAGAAATATAATCTAATAATTTCAATATTTAAAATGTATGCATATGGTCATTTATATCTGTAACTGGGGGGAATTACAGAGGAGACATGAGATTGGGAGTGGTGGGAGATCCTGACAAGGATCAGGTTTAAGCTACTCTGTCAATATGTACGCATGTAAGAATGTGAACCAACAAATCCTTTCATTATGTAAGACAATGTTGAACCAATAAAAAATAAAATATAATTCACCTACATTTTTTTAAATGTACTCTCTCTCATACCTTTAAGCAAGTATATCATATATGATGCTTATGTATCACGTATGAAGATTTGACTTTGGAAATTACAGATTAGCATTTAGACATCAATGCCACCTTCAGATTCAGATATTTCCTAAAATTTTCAAATGACTGAGACTTTCCTTTTCACAATATCTGAAGCACGTAGTGTCTCTGCAATAACAATCTTTATACATGGCTTAATGAGTAAATGGATCATGAGGTCTTCACAGGGGGACTCTGTCTTATTTTCTCTTTATCCAGAGCATCTAGCAAAGTCCACTAGATGAGAGATTCTCACTTAAGTTTATAAAAATATTTATTTACTTAAGCCCCAGCAAATGTATTTTGATTATTATAACATGAACTCATAAATTGTGAATAAGCTATGATTTTTTCCTTAATCAGACAAAATGAGAGATAGTTGAAATATATGGTGGTGGATTGGTGCTGGGTTATCTTTGTTGACCAATGTTTCTGTTCTCAAATGTATCTGCCTTTTAAATCTACTCCTTTATATAAAGAAAGCACTTTCTAGAACTAGGATGAGTAAAAGAGATAACTTTGTATTTTTTCCATTTTGTTGAACACTTACTAGTGTTTTTTTTTTTAAGAGAGAGGGACAGTGAGAGAGAGAGAGAGAGAGAGAGAAAGAATCAATTTTATTTAGTACTTCATGTGGGTTTTGTTGCGCTGATATGGTGCTGGGTCTACCTGAGTCCTCATCCTCACACATGCCAGGCAAGTGCTGTAACTGTTGAGCCACTGCTCCAGCCCTAGAACTCATACTATTTAAAATCAATATTCAAATTAATGGGCTGAGGGACAGAGCTTGGAAAGAATCTAGAGTTCAAATCTTTAGGCTCAATTTCCTCATCTGTCAAATGTGCTCTGATGATTTTTAAGAGGGAATCATTTCAAAAGTGTTTTGTGAATTCTAAAGAGCTATACAAACATAAGCAATAGCTGTTGTCCTGAGTGAGGTGCAAGGATGAACAGATTGGGTACCCAGATAGGTAGGGGACATTTGTGCATAAATTTCAAAATTGCAAAAAGCACCCAAAGATGGTATGTCCATTCACACTTCTGCTGCAGACTGGAGTTACAGACTGTCCAGTTGAGAGCACACTGAAAAGGGGGCTACATCTGCGAAGGACTCATAGCTGTTGGAACTACTGTCCAGGGTGTGTGTGGATTAAAGGGGCTGCTGCTCATATCATTTGTCACTTGTGAAAATTCAAGTTCTGTGTAAGATCCAGCTGAAATGTTAACCTTGAAAGAGTCCCTATCTAGAGATCCCCTGGCCAAATTGCCTGCTCCTACCACTCCATCTTTGTGTGCTGACTTGCAAGGACAGAGCTCTGTCTGGAAGCCCCTTCGAGGGATGAAGTTCCTGTCTCATCATTTGCCCTCACTTGACTTTGACTTCTCCATCTGCCACATGGGAATTTAGAGTTAGATGAATTCTAAGAGTTCACTGATTTATATTAACCTTAAGCCAAATAAAACAATCAAAGTCACATTGACAGACAAATATGAAGATTGTTTATTACAGAGTTAAATAAAGGTGATGTTACTTTCTGTTTGAAATCATACACATCATTTCCTTTTCATAACCTTCAAAGATCCAAATTGGATAGCTAACAGTATGGAAGGATGTTCTTGTTTTTAATTTCTCATTCTTTGTTCTTAGGGCTCTGTCTTTAAATCCCTCTTCTCCAATATTTGCACTTTAAATGTGGAAAATCTCTTTTACTTAAATTTAAGTAAAGATGATGTCTTTTGATCAGATTTACAAAGTTAAGCAAAATGCAAATGTAAAAGTTAAATGGAGACTAGATACCATTTCACTGCCTAGGACCCAGAGAATGTACTACATTAATATGAGGTAGCTGCTCTCCTCCAGTTCCAGAGAGTGGAATGACACAAAGAGGAAGGAAACAGCTTCTGTCTGCTGCAATGCCTTCTCATACAGTGAGTTTGTGCCTCTCCCTTGTACTTACCCAGAAATGTCCTGGGGAGGCGAAAGACAGACAGGTGCTCAGTCTAGGAGGATCCTAAAAATCTATAGATGTTCTCCTTGCATGCGTCTGGCTCTACAAATGAATCCTCATGGAGAAGTAGTGATAGAGATAGAGATGATAGATGATAGATAGATAGATATAAAGAGAATAAGCAGGAATCTTTTCTAAATGCATAATAGACCAGGAAGAAATAGTCCAATCATTTCATTATCGAAAATATGGGTTGGAAGCATGGATTAGAAAACCAAAACTATGTTGGATGGAACACCCCCACCTCCACCATTTGCAATAAGCCATGGGCAGCATGAACCCTGGTATTTATTGCTCTTTTTAACTACAGTGCCTAGCCAGCACTTTCCCAGCCTTCTTTGCAATATATACATATAATTCATATGCCTAATATTTTGCCCCAGCTTTCCTTGCATATTTTACTGTGTTTGAGACTATTTGTGTGTTTGCTATATATCAGTTGACACCTCTGTAAAATCTTTATATTGAATGCCTTTGGCAACTATGTGCCAAATAATAGCATTAACATTTGTAATTTTTGTAGCTCTAGTTTTTCTATAAGGTTGGCTCTATGCATTACAAGTAGGAAAGATTTGAAAAGCCTTATTGATGCTTCTTTCTAGTGACCTTCTTCAGTGGGGTGAGTCAAAATAACTCCATCCTGACTTTCTGAATGTCTTCCATTAAAAATTTTAAGTAATTAAAGAAGTATGTATTTTTTTTGATGATGCTGTTGCCAACAACACAATTCTTCTCCAGGATTCTCTTGGTGATTTATTCTTATTTCTGGAGCTTATAGACATGTACATTGCTCTCTGTAGTGTCCAAAATAATGTTTATATTAATAAACAGTCCTTCCTGCATTCTTGAACAGTTTTTGAAGTTATTTACAACAAAGATAATTAAATTGTAAAGGAGAGGAAAGTTCACAGAAAAAGAGCTTCAAAACTATGTGGCAATGGATATTAATTTTTTCCCTAAAACATAAGTAAATGTATTTCCTTCCCCCTTCCTCCCTCTCTCCCTCTGTCTCTTCCTTCCTTCCTACTTCTTCTTCTTTTCTTTTTGTTTCTGTTTTTTTAATTTTGCAGTGTTGAGGATTAAACCCAAGGCTTATGCATGCTAGGCAAGTGCTTTTTTTTTTTTTTTAAGAGAGAAGGATAGAGAGAGAGAGAGGCAGAGAGAATCAATTTTTATTGAGTTTTTCACATGGCTTTCGTTGCTTTGACACTAAGTTGTGTACATGGATGCTGGGGTTTGAACCCGTGTTCTTGCACATGCGGGACAAGCGCCATAACCGCCGAGCCACCTCTCCAGCCCCTAGGCAAGTGCTTTACTACTGTGCTCTATCCCCTGAGTAGATATGTTTCTGTGAATCAACTAGAACACAAATTGCTGGGTGAGAGCAAGGAGAGTGCTCATCATTGAATCCCCAGGGTTATTGAGTTTAGGTTTGGATATCAGATGTTCTCATGTTGTTGAACATGAGAATTCAGCTTGGATTTTCCCAGAAGCTAAAGTTTGGAGGGAAATGCAAAGGGAAATATACATTGTTACAGAGTAATGCATATTTAGAACTCTGCTTATAAGGAAAGGTCTCATCTTATAGAACACTGAGATGGGGAGGTAAAAGGACTTTCCAAATCAAGTTCTAAAACTATGCTTTCTGAGTCCAAGGCCAAGCAGCTTGCCATTGTATTATTGTTGAAGGCTTAACTAGATTCCCTGTGTGCGTAACGATCCATTGATCTGGGCTGTACTATGTTTGGGAAGCAAAGTGTGTCTGTGTGGGCAACGAGGGAAAATGTTTTTGTTCTGGTTCATCTATACCCTCTGCCGGTTCCGTTTGGAAGTGGGTTCATTTCATAGTCGTAATGCGATCTGGAAGATCTTGCCCATGTCTTTTTTTACACCCAGTGACCCCAAATCAAATACAATAAGGTAACTGGATAGAGGTAGAGTGCTTACTATGGTTAATAACTTACAACTGTTACATAACAAATCAATTTTAGATAATATGAAATTCCATTATTTTTAAATATTTGTAACCCATTTATTGACAGAATTCAAACCCTTCCCTTAAAAATTATTGATGAAGACTGGAGCGGTGGCTCAGCAGTTTTGGTGCTTGCCTGGCAAGCATGAGGACCCAGGTTCAAACCCCAGCACCACGTACACAACTAAGTGTTGGAGCAACTAAGGCCATGTGAAAAACTCAATAAAGTTGTTTCTCTCTTTCCCTGTCTCTCTCACTGTCCCTCTCTCTTAAAAAAAAATTGATGTACTACATGACTGATATACCATGAAGCTCTGTATTTAAATTTTATCAAAAACAGAAGCAAATCATAAAATCCAACAATCGAATTTATTACAAACAATTAAAGCAATGGTATTGATCATCTGTACGTACACACACGGAAGGTGTCTGTTTTCTCTTTTTCTCTGGAGAATGAAAATTTCTCCACTCACATCCTGTGTGGATATGGCGGGATAGATCAACCATATGCACCATGGTTCAATATGCAGACATTACATCCATGGACTTGTGACCTGGATCAGACTAATGAAAGATAATTTTCTTAGCAATTCAACTCAAATCTCCTACATACCTAATATCTATCATTATGGTTCTCTATAGCTTGAGAAAGATAATATGTAGACAAATAATTCAGACACATCACATAAAATTCTAAATGATGGAAGAGTACTGGTTGTGATCAAGAGCAGCTCGTAGAAAAATACAAAAATATACCCATATATTGAAGGACATTTTTCAATAATGATTTGAAACCAAAAGGATTTTCTGTTTAATTTTCTGCTTAAACTTTTAATCAACTGAAATTTTAATCCCCTAAGGATCTCAATTAATTTAGGTTTGATTGTAGAAAATTTTTGGCATTTTGCCTTTTAGAAATAAAATTAATAAAATTTGTTTAATAAAATGCTTTTAATGAAAGTAGAAGTTACAAAATTTTATTTAAAAAACAAATGTTGCCCTAAAGTGACACCAAAGTAAGGGACAGTCTTTCCAAGCTTTAAAAATCTATACTGCTCTTTACTGATAGTGTTTAAAGTTACACTATGTAAATTTCTCTTTTATGGGCTTGTAAAACATATGCACCCACTTAAATAAGACATTTATCATATTTTTAAAAATCTATACTGTTAATTAATTAAACAATACTCTTTGAACCTTGTTTTTCTAGTTATTGTAATTGTACATGTAGACTATGCCTTTGTTCTCTATCAGAGCATTTTCCCAGGTACTGTATAAGAAATAAATGTAGATTGCATGAGCAAATAATTTTAAATTAAGCTCCATTAATGCAACAAGTTTTGCTACAGAATATTTCATATTTTAATACACAAATATGCATTGCAAACATTTAGTACTATATGCAAACTTTCCTAGATTGATTTGCCTCTGATACTTGTTTTATGAAGCGTATCTCTGAAGTCTAGCATTCTATGCAAAAAACACTTCAGAAAAACACTTTTCCTTATGCTCCTCTTAGCAGAAAAATTAAAATTTTTGAACACTTCCTACCATCTTACCACCTGTTAGTCTGTATAGTGCACATATTCATTGTGCTTTATGCATTAACATACAACAATTTACAATAAAGAAAGCACTAATTAGTATAAATGAACAGTATCCACTCTTAGCAACTCATGTTACTTTGAGTGAGCTATTTTATATTCTCAGGTTCTACTCTAAATCTTAAGAAAAGAGATCATTCATTCCTTGCCAAGCATTGCCATTACATCCCCTGGTCAGCTGTCCTCTGGTGGGCATATGCTGTTTCCTAAAACATGATGCTGGAGCTGCACAGTGATGAGCCATGGAGGAAAAGTGGCCAACAACAGGAGAGAAAAATAATAATGAATGTACTGTATTTGATAATGAAGACCTTGAAAAAAATTAGTGACTTACATGTGCTTGTGTATTTTTGTAAAATGCCCAATGGCCAGGAGAAAAAAGTCCACAGTATGAGCAGTAGCATTGTATTAACTGATAAGACTCTTATTTAGATTTCTGCTTTCAGAAGGCAATTGCACACTAACTTATTTGAGTGAGGCCTGGGGAGGAGGGCTGCATATCATATTATGCATTATAACATGATCATTTGAGTATTGAAACTCCAGGTTGGGAATTTGACATTTTAAAAATTCCACTGAAATTGGACTACAAAATATAATGGGTTTAGGCACCTGCTCTAATAATATTGCATAAAAATATCCCAACAGCCTTGCCATAAACATATTTTACAATATCAGAGTCCAATTTTATTACACCATTATAAGAATGTTCCACTGGGCCACATGATTGGCTATTGAACCAGAGCAGGATGTTGATACTGTAGTGCAAACATACCACCACACTTCCCTAATAAAAGTTTTATTGTATCCCTATGCGCATTAAAAAACAACACTAACTACATTAATACATTGTAATTTACTTTTTTGCTATAGAACAAATAACAAACCTGGTGCTAATGAGCTCATATTTTCCCATTATCCCAATGCAACCTGTTCTTATATCCAGTCCTTTGAAATTTTCCCTAAACAAGTGAAATTCCCCCTTATCGTACAGTGGTGTGCATTAGTCTAGAATGCTTTTATTCTCTGTTCCATTGATAGATATCATGTCATACAACAAACACGTGGGTTGTTTTGAGTGACATAGTTATAAAGTACATGATTCGATTTTCATGGTGCTATACTTTTCTTCTGGAGAGAATATACAAGATTCTTTGATAAATTGTCATTTTCTCAGATAGCTTTTCGCCAGTTCAATAAACATAGGTGTATTTGTATCTAGACTACATGTACAATAACTTACTTTCCCTTCCTCTGTCCTATGAGTGGTTGTAAGATTTTTAGTACTTATTTTCATTTTGGAATGAAGAACTGGAAAGAAATCATTTTTTTCCTAAGACATGGAAGAGCGTCTTAATAACATCTCTGGTGCTGTCTTAATGAAGTGAATCAATGATTATGCCTTTTGCCTTTATAAAAGTCACTAACAAGAGACATTGTGTTTTCCTGCTTTTATATTCAGCACATCCTTAACCGACTCACTAATCATCCTCTCTCCAAGGCAATCATTCTCCTCCTATCAAAGAGCCTGGGCATTTATTTGGAAAAGTAGTGATGGTGAGGTGGGTGGAGGGAGTGAAGTGTCAATTACACTTGCTGAGAGGAGATCTCAGAGATCCAAGAAGAAAAATAGGGGTCATCCACAGACCCTGCTTATCCAGAGATAGGGCATTACCATATTGTAAACTCCAGACTGCTGTTATCTTGGGTCCTTTTACTTGTGTGGGTGTCTCTCGTCCTTTGACCTGGCTGCACTCCATGCCCTGGACAGTGGAGGCTCTCTGGGATAAGATAAAGGAGAACATTTCTGTATGTATGATCTCAGCAATTTTCTAAATAAAGTCTCTTGGGGCTTAAAGATGCGGCTGTCTATCACATTTTCAGTTCTGTCGCTGCTTTTCCATCATTAGCAAATTAAAAATTGTGTGTAGGCTGTGCACGCATGTGCGTATGCCCACAAACACATGCATACACATGCACGCTTGCACACTGACTCCTGTTACATGCTTTGGGTTTAGAGGCTTATAATGGTATGGAGTGTCTAATTTCTTAAGTTCTTAACTTTCCAACAGCATGGAGACAGATGCACTCATTGTAAAATTGTTTCACATTCAGAATGAGGTATTTCTTACTAGGCCATCTTGATAGGTTCAAAAATCGTGACTTTGTGTATGGGCTGTGCTATGGCTAGCGATTTTAGGCAATGTAAGCTTCGCCTATATGTCAGAATAATCTTGTGTTCAGAGAGCTGAACTTTCAAAGTTTATAATAGTCCATTTGGACATTTCTATATTCTTATACTTTTCCTAGAATGGTATATGGACATGCTAGTAAACCAAGAAAATCCCTAGGGAATATTCTTACTACTTCTGAATCAGCGATCCTTACAAACCACAAATCTTCATAATAGAAGAAAAAATGATAAGTTAACTTTTATTAAACACCGATTGTGTGCCAAGACCTGTTTATAGAAGTTTGCACTAGTTAATTAGTTTGTCTGCAACAAACAAACAAACAAAAAGCTGTCTGAGTCTTTGAGAGACTGGGTCTCACTGTACTGCCCAGCCTGATCCTGAACTCCTAGGCTCAAGAGATCCTCCTGTCTCAGCCTCCCAAAAAAACTGGAACTACAGGTGTGTGCCACCTCATTTAGTTTCTCTGAGACTTTATTGTTAGTTTTCTTATTTTAAAAATGAAAAACTGAGGTACAGATAGATTAATTAACTTCCCAATTTCATAGAGCTAAGAAGCTGAGATTCAAAATCAGATTATCACCCTCATAAGTGCTACTTTTTACTTCTACAAGATATCAAATCAAAATGTTGCTGTGGACTAACTTTGAAATAAAAGGATGAACTGGAGGGATATTGGCCAAATTATATTGTTATATTGTTTGTGTATATGAATGTGTAACAGCAAATCCCATCATTATGTACAACTCTAATACACCAATAAAGATGTGAAAAAAGAAAAAAATGTATGAATGGTTGTACCAGAGAAATACAGCATCTCTCATCTGTGCCAGTTACTTTGACTCTTTGTATCTCCCAGTTCTCACTATTTGATGTAGTACATCTGGAGACTGCATGATTGTGAAATGACTATTGGAGAAATCAGACTAATGGTCTACCAAGCAGGGAAGGACTTTTTAGACTATTTGTTCATCCATCTGTCTCTCCATTAGTCCACTTGTCCATTCTTCCAATTTTTTTGAACCATATACCTCTCATATTTGTATCTGTCATTTCCTAGTGATAACGACACTAGATAATTTTACTTTTCCACATCCCAACCTCCTCCTATTTCAACTTAAATAACCCATCTGAATTTGACCCTTAAATGGTCACTTAATGGTTCATGAACTCTGAGCAAGTTCCAGTCTCCATTTGTGAAAAGGATTTGTGAATAACTGCCTTAATTTCTTTTTGTGGAGGGGCAAAGAGAGGGGGAGGAGAATTGAATGAAATGATACATATACATCCCTAGGAACACTGTCGTGGGTCTAGGTCCATATTTTCCTTGAGAGGAAAATCAAACTCAATTAGCAGTAACAATTAGGAGAAAATGTACATGAACACTCTCTAGCTACTTTCTGAGTATCAATGCAAAGTAAGAAGTTATTAAAATATATTTACATTAACGTTATATATTATATGATAGGCATAAATAATTAAAGCCAATGGAACTTCTAAATCATAATCAATAATGAGTTTGAAACCAAGTACTGGATGGAAGTGTAGCTCAGTGGTACAGCACACACCTAGCATGCACGAGGGCCTAGGTTCAATGGTCAGCACTGCAGGAAAAAAAAAAGAAGAAAGAAGGAAAAAGGGAATCACAAAAATAAACCAATAAAAATGGAAAAATACATAAAAGGATAATGCAGAAATTTTATGCAGCTAGCTAATAAAAATATAAAAAATTTTCATACTCTCAGTCTTAAGAAACCAAAATTATTTTCATTTGAAAAAGAAATTAAATTATTTTTTACATTAAAATGTAAGGTTTTTGATGGGCCAAAACAAAAAAAAAAGAAAAATTATTTCTCAGGAAAGCTCTTATTAAAGTATAAATTTGCATTTTTTTCAGAACAGCATTTGAGTGAAAGGACAGAAAGCTTTGAAAATGAGCACATATTTTTACTCAGTGACTTTTTTAAAGAGAGAGACAAAGGGAGAGAGTGAGAAAGAGAAAGAAAGAGAGAATCAACTTTACCTAGTTTTTCATCTGGCCTTTGCTTCTCCAACACTTAGTTGTGTATATGGTGCTGGGTTTCAAACCTGGGTCCTTGCACATGCCAGGCAAGTACTCCAACTGCTGAGTCATTGCTCCAGCCCTTTCTCAGGGATTTTAAGAACAATTCTGAGAAATATAAAACTGCAGATGTCTGATGATTCATGCAGATAACATGGAAATTTTATTCAAAATGGCAAAACTTTGAAATCAATTAGACATGTAAATATAAGGAATGGCTAAATGAAATGAATAGAGGCTAAACTCTAAGAAAGTAAGATATATTATCATTAAAAGAATCAAGTGAGAGGGAAATATTTAGGATATAATCCTAAATTTAAACTGGCATACTACAATATGTACAATTATTACAAATTAATCAAAGATTATAATAAAATGTTCAAGGATATAGAAATCTTGCTCCCTGGTTTGATAATCACATACTACACATGTATTGAATCATCACACTGTGCCAACATAATAATACAAATTTAATTTGTACAATTAAAATATTTTTAGGGATGATATGCTATAGAAAATACACTAGAGTGAGTTCTCATTTTGTAATGTAGTATGTATTCACATTTTATTTATGCAGCTGTGCCAAATGATTTTTATACATTTTCAGAGTTGAATGTTTTGTTAGACATAAGCATAAGGAAGGTAAGTAACTTACCCTAGGTTTCATCATGATAAAGGTTTAATGGCTTCATGAGAGTGAGACCAGGATGTGTGTGTTTGACATAAAACTTAAGCTGTCAACCAGTATGCTCAAGTACATATATTGCACTTCAAAAGGAAATGCCCCCTGAACCCAGTTGATAAGTAGTGGATATGTTGGTTTTAATTTTCCTCTGTCTATCTAATTATAACAGATCATGTGACACTTAGGGATTAAAAACTTTACAGAAAGATAGATCCACCATCAAGCCTTTACTATATCACTTTTTCTTTCTGTGGTCTTGGGTAAATTACTTACATCACAGAACTATTATGAAGATTAAGTGGCATATATGCCTGCAAGGCATAAACTTTACAAGGTTCTTGCAAATAATAAGTGTTTAATAATAGTAGGAAATATATGTGTATTTTTTGCCAAACTTTCTTTAATGAATGTATTACTCTTGTATTCAAAAATTGCAATAAATATTACTGTCAAAAAATGAAGTCAACCAATGACTTGCTGTAAACTTCCATACATATATATATGTATGTATACATATATGTATATATATTTATTTTATTTTTTTTAATAAGAAAGGCAAAGAAGTAAAGCCACCTTTGTCTGGAGTTATGTCCCGATTGTGGCTGCTAACCACAGGTGGGTACCAAAGCCTGGAGGGAAACCAATTATGTGCAAATCCTTTGACTTAATGAAAAATAAAATTAAGCAGACTAATACCCAGCAGGTACTTAAACATCACCTAATATTATGAAATCCAGTGTTTCTTAGAGAGGAAAAAAGTCTCTGGAGAAACCAGAGGAAGAAGAAGCCATGACCCAGGAAGGAATTTCATAAGTACAGGATGATTTTTCACGGCACACCTGGAAACTGCCATGCAGTTCCTTCAAGGTTTTCTTCATTTGTCCACCATGGCAAATGAGTTCACTCAAATCTTCAAGCACATGCTTTTGTGCTATGATAAATGGTTCTTAAAATCAGCTTCTGGTGTGTTCTGGGGGTGGGGGTGAAATTAGCATTTCTTGAAAAACACTATTTTATTTATTTTTAACTTGCCAGAAACAATTTTTGTTTTTTTATCTACGTGAACACATCTACCTTGGCAATAGCCCAAGAAGAAGAGGATACAGTTTTTCCCTTTTATAGTCAAAGGTCAGCCAGTTGAACCAGAGTCCAGGACTTGTACACTGAACTATGCTGACCCCAGGAAATTCATGTTCTTTCCAAAAAACTTCTTTAGAGGCCAAACTCAGTGTTTGAGCTTCCATACTGAATCACCCCTTTGCTGATCAAACTCTCCAAATAATTGACAGGAAAATCACCCATTCAAGCTAACTATCCTATTTTCAATCAAATGTATGAAGAAGGGATGTGGAGTCACAGACAGGGGAAGCCACCTGTCTGAAAAGGCCTGCCTGGTGGTCCACTCTCAGAACCATTACAGAGGATCTGTGACACCCCAGACAGGTCCCAGCTAATTTCAAAACCAACAAGGAAAGTAGTTCATATGGGGCTCTAAGCCGGGGCTTCATGCCTAGCTCATTAGTAATCGGCTTTTACTTATCTGGGTTAGGTAATGTCAAAATTTCCCTTTCATGGCATGAAAGGACATTTGCAAACAGAAAGTCACATGGTGATATTTTGAATTGGTTGGGAAAGTAATCTGATCCTCTCAGTGGAATGTTTTCCCACATACCCAAGGGGAATGAAATGGCTTGTCACCTTGATTGCCTTTCCTGGCCCTTGGGTCAACCATTCTCTCTAGCTCTTTCCTTTCCCTCACTCCTTTTCTACTTCTACTCTGTCTCTCCTGTCTCTTTCTTTCTCTTTCTGAGCTGTTTCTGCCTGTCTCTCTGTCTCTCAATGTCTCCGTTCTCTGTTCTCTTTCTCTGTCTCTCTCTTGTCCCTTCTCCCTAATGCCACCCCTCTCTCTCCTTGCTTGCTCAATTCTTTCCCCTGGAAAAACACGCTTCTCTCCCAGATCAGAGACTTGCATTTGCAAAACTAACATCCAACGCATACCACTTTCCAAGGATTCCGTGGAGTTTTTCACATAAGATGTAGTTATTAATTCTCCTTCAACGTGTAGAGACCCAGCCAGTGGGAGCGGAACATGGCCTATCCCCAAGCCTGCTGAAGAGCTGATGAAATCTTGGCCTGATCTGTTATCGCCCAATGCTTTAAAGGTCTTTGACTGGAAGATTAGAGAACAAGGTTACAGTGACAATTTGTTTACAGGCAGGGAGAGATTAAGATCTCGTTGAAAAGGAATAAAAATAACATCATCTTGAGCTGTCACAGCATGAGCTCCATTGTAATCAACACTGGTCTGATTTCAGGGATAATTTAAGACCAATTTATTATCTTAATTAAAAAAAAAGAAGGGAGAATTCAATGTTTCAGATGCCAGTTAGATTGTTGAATGGTGATGCCCCTGGAGGTTCCATGTGCAAAGTGGAACTCTTGCAAGATTCCAGACTAGAATCTCCCGGGTGGATAAAAATAGAACACTTTTTCTTTACTTTCTTTTTTCGTTTTTCTTAAGTAAAAGCATCAAATAGCAGATTAAATGGCAAAACAATACTTTGTGTTATGTATTGACCTTTTAAAGGGCACATGGATGAAAGGGTAATTCCTATCTATCCTTTTGTTTGGAGTCTTTGATTAGCATAGGTAAAAGTTTCCTAGCATTTTCTTTCCCCCTTCTTCCTTAATGAAATCTGCTACAAATCTTTGCTTTTGGCAGGCTTAATTTTCTTCATTTTTCTCTTGTAACTAAATTCTTCCACTTAATCCAAAGAAACTAGGAGCAACTCGGCCCCAAAAGAAAAAAATGTTGGGAAGCTGAGAATAGTGTGATTTGCAGAAAGAATCTCCCTGCTAAGAATTCTTCCTGCAAACTGCACCCCCCGCAGAACTCTCCTTTCAAAGTATGAGCCCCCATGTAAACGTCACTTCTGCCTTTCTCTACAAAAGCTGCCATGAGCGCCCAACACAGGAATGAATCAGGCTACAAAGAGCCCTTTGAGAGTGCTAGAGGAAATGCCCCACTGGGAAACCAGGTGGACAGCAAACGTTCCCTTTCCATCACAAATGAGTTCAGCCACAGGGTCACCCCATGGGACTCCCACCTCCATCCTAAAACCAAAAGCAACCAGCCTACTCATTTGAAAACCAAACATGTTTCCCTCTGCCTCCCCCCTCCCTGTTTACAAACACGTTTACAAGTGCTTGATAGGTGACCTTATTTACTTAGTAACCTGTGGATTCATTTATCTTGAAATTAGTAGGTAATGAAGTGGAAAACCTCAACAGCCCTCCCACTAATTAACATGATAATAAGATTGTTTTGCTACAGAGGTACAATTAGCATGTATGAGTGAAAGGGGGAGAAAGATCAATAAAAAGTCTGAAGGGTACTACCCCCAGGTCTCCAGAAGAGAACAAAGAAAGCAGCCACGGATTGCCAGATTCATCCATGTAAGTATATCTAAGTCTTAAGCTGGACCCCATTGAAATCATTTGATCTCTCCTGGAGAAAGAGGTCTGAGGACTACAGAAAGGAATTAATTATAAAGCATACTTTTTGGTGCAGTAGATGTGCTGTAAAAAGTAAAGGGGGAAAACGTGGGAAGTTTCACTTGCTGAACTTAAATGTGCTTTGATGGGGGTGGGTGGGAGGTGGCTTGGGTGAAGAATGTGCAGGTAATTACCCCCATAAAATGGTTCCATTTGCTCCTTTTCTCTACACCCCAAAGTCAAATGGCTCAGATATAAAACTTAGCAGGGAGATTCTTCCTGCAAGTCTAGTGTCAATATACATTTTCATGAGGGGCTTTAACACATTGAGTGGAGGGCTCAAACATTTATTTATTCCACAGGCTGAGGTGTGTAGAATAAATAAATATGACTTTAAAAATTACCTCAATGTGTATTTACCCAATAGACTCATTTCTTGGGTAAATTACATGGATTTTGGTAGTGTTCCATGACATTTTCCCCTTGATTTTAAACATACACAAACAAAGAATTTAAATGTCCAAAGTGTCTAAATAACCTAATTGAATTTGTGACACAAACCAGGAAGAGCCAGGAGACTTGATGGTGAAGGGAAAAATATGAGATTTTTTTTTTGGTAGATAAAATTAAGGAACTTCCAGAAGATCAATAACTACCCTGCAGATGAGAATCATCAGTACTTTGTAGCAGGCTTAATCTAGTGTCTTTCATAAAGATTATTATTTATCACATTTCTCCATCTATTGTCTTGTCCTCTCTCAAATCAGATACTCCAGTGAGAATCCACAATCCATCACCCATAAAATAAGAGCTCTCTATTGTACCAACCACTTGGTTTTTTTGCATTTAAAATAATAATTGTTTTGCCCACTACCTTTAAAACTAGATGACCTGAATATATCTAAAGAAAAAAAAAGTTTCTATCATTGGCAAAATAATGTTGTACTGGAGGGAGATTAAACCCAGAGGCACTTTACCACTAAGCTATATCTCCAATCCTTTCTTATTTTGAGATAGGGTCTTACTAAATTACTTAGGGCCTCACCAAGTTGCTGAGACTGACCTCCAACTTGCAATCCTCCTGCCTTCACTCACAAGGTGCTGAGGTTTCCAGCATGTGCCACCACTTTGGGCCTTGGTGGATTTTTCAAGTAAGAAATATTTTTATTTTGGAAATTATTCGAAGTGATGGAGGCTGTTGATTTGCTTATGCCATTAAAAAGAGAAGAAAGTAGCTTTCTATTTTCCTTTCTTTCTTGTTATTCTCTCTTTTTCTTCTTTTCCCTTCTTCCTTTTTCAGTATCTACGGACCTTGAAAAACTAGTGGACACCTCCATGTTTTGCACTGATTATAATTTTAGGTAGATTATCATTGCTTGACAGTTACATCTTTGGAGTGAGGGAGAGAAACTTTTCCTATTTCTAAGAGGCATTTGCATGATGTTTGTAGTTGTTCTAGATTTAAATAGAAAAATTGATGTCTGTAGTATTTGGGGGCAGTGAGTGGCAGAGGGTAGAGATTGGGGCTAACCATTCCTGACCAGACATATCTGAAGTTCCCAGTAAGGAGGACCGAGGTTCCTCTGTGTGTGTTGACAGACACCCAGGGGAATGCTGAACAAAGGACCCTGGGCAAGCAGGGAGAGGGTATGAATTGTGCACCCTGGGGCTGCCACTTGCACCCTGGTGTGCTGGTTTGGTGAAAGGTCATGTTAGGAGCACCCCTGATAGTCATCCATTGCTTAAATGAGACAAATTAATATTTGCATTTAAAATATATGCGCAGACATTGCACAGAACCCTGGCTGCTTCTGATGCTTTTAGCTTTGTACACACCTCTTTTTAACTTAGGTTGCAGAATGAGAAAAGCGAGCCATTTGGAGCCCCAGGATTCCCAATCTCTTGGGATTTTGAAACCCCTAATTTTCTACATTTCACAGCACTGTCACTTAACCTAAGGGTCGTATCCCTATAAGGCATATACGAATTCTAAAACCGAAGTGAATTGATTTAAAAATAATTTTTAAATCAATTCCAGAATATATGCATATTTTATACACATTTTATATTATTTTGTTAAAATCTTGTAAGTTTGCTCAAAATAAAAAATTTAAAAAAAAATAATTTTTGAGAATAATTTGAGAATTTCCTATTATATGGAGATTATTTAAGACACTCTGGGGTGTCATATAATCTCACCTGGGTAAAGCTGCCCTAGGAAAAAAGCAGAAAAAAAAGGAAAAGAAAAAAAAGATTTTTTTTTTTAATAACTGGAGCCAATTCCTCTTAGGAAGAATTCCCTTTGGGTTCTGTGGCTTAGCTTTAAATCCAAATTCCTCATCTGTGAAACAGTTAGAACAATATGATGTAGCCCAGGAGAGTAAGAATTGAATTCAGTTCAGAGAAATGTACAACTCAGGGAAATGAAATCTGTACTGGATTTGTGCCAGCTCAATGTTCAAGGGATAAAGTAATAGTCTCTTTTTGTTGGATGCAACACACACCCTCTGGTCTTTGCAATCCAGTGAAGTAGGGATAAGTGCCCCATTTTATAGATGGAAAAACTGAGGCTTAGAGAGCCATGTAACCATCTCAAGGCCCAAAACGTAGTAGGGTAGGAGCTGGGATGTAGATCTGAGTTGTTCTGATCCCAGCAAAAACTCTTTCCTGTATTGTCTCTTTTTTCCTGGGAAAACGTACTATCTTGCCAGGTGTTTGCCTCTTGTGCCAGGAGAGGCACTGTTAAGACTACTCAGAAGTCCCCCTGTCCTCTGTCCATAGAAGGCGTTTACTCTTTGTGATGCATAATATATCAGAAAACTTGTGTTGATTTTAAAAACCACAACCTACAGTGAAGCACTAAACTTTCTTCTTTGGCTTAGAATTCTCCTACAGTGTACATAAAGGTTCTCACAATATAACAGCAAAGCTTTTTCATTGGGCTTTTAATGACTTTAAAAATAAATACTCAAGATTGTTACTAAAAAAATAAAATAAAGTGTTTCAGTGGGAAAATATAGAAGATGTACATTTAAGTTAATATTAACTCCCTTACTCCTTGTTAAGGGTGAACATGTGACAAGACATTTTTAGAAGGGCTCTGATGAGCTAGTTGTAATAAGTAGCCTTTATGGCCTAGATTTGTATCTTCCTTGAGAATAGTAGTAATTTTTGAGTTTCTTCTCAGTGTTTTTTTTCTTCCTTGAAAATCCACTATACAATTGGGATCATGTCTCAAGGTGTGAAGCCCTTGCAAATTTATAAAATCATGTCGTCTCCCTTGTATCCTTGGAAATTACCTGACATGAGCAGGATCAAATCTGCAGACAGCTCACAAGATCCCAGCTGTCCCCCTTGGCACCTGGCTCTATGTGCTCAGGTCACTTTGGCATCACTTCAATGTTTGGACAGCTCTGCGGTGGCACTGGCCAGGGAGCATTATATTTAATCCACACATTTTCTCAACAAGGTTGCTCTGCAGTGTGGAGTGCAGCTGGTTGGCCAGGTGTCCCATTTCCCCAGCTCTCCCAGGTGGGATGGGCTGTGGGGACCAGCAGCACATTTGTAGGAAGGGTGGGGTTTAGGGGTTGGCCACTGCTGTCCTCTGAGGATTGAAACCCAGCCTTGACTCAAACCTGGACTCCTGGCAAAGCTGGCAGAAAGTGAGGGCCCATGAAGATGGAAGCCACTGACACATGAACGATCTTCTAAAGTCAAGAGGGAGAATGATCATGAGCTTTCCCCATTTTGGAGCTCAGCCTAGTTTCTAATGAAGAGCTTCCAGGGGCTTTCACATGTCAAAGTTCTCAGACATGCATAAGACCTCCCTGGAGGTGACTTCAGTGCACTCTGTTATTCTCCCTTTGTTTTACATCCACAAGTAGAAAGTGTAGGAGCCCCTGGGATGTGTATGGAAAAGCACTACGTCTACAAATCCATTAGTGTCATACGACTGGCCACCGTGGGACAAGAATGACATGATTTTTGGCTATCTGTCAGCTCTTTTGAAAGATGAAATCTGATTTCAGATTCTTTAGTTTGGTGAATGATAGTAGAATATTATTTAAAATTAGTCAGTAGTGGTTTTCATTTGCTCATTTTCAGATGATCAAACTCATGGACATGTTCCACAAAGTCTCTTCTTTATGTCCAGCATTTATACATTATTCAGTTTTTTTGTGTACTTGTGCATGATGGATAGACTGCAAAAGATGAGGGGGAGGGTATGGAATTTGGAGGTAGGTACTTCTCAGAAGTTGCTGGTCCTCCTCAAGCCTCTGTCTCCTCATCTATGGAATGGGAATCAGCAATTTCTTGGAGGTTCCTCAGAGGACCTGCAATGTGTCCGTCACAGTCCTGGCAAAAAGGACTTTCAGTGGAAGTCAGCCTCTATGCTCTTTGCTGTGCATTCTCCTAAACCAAATCTGGATTCACAGAACATGCCTAGCAGGGTCCTAAGGTGAAGTGAGGTATGAACATGAACATCAAATCTTCAGAGAGCCATCTGGAAAAGAACAGCTAAAAGTCCCTAAGACCTCTGCTGAGCAGAGAACTGAAAACCTTTACAGCTTTGCCAAAGGAGGTGTTTTATTCTCCTTGCTGCCCATGAGCTAATATGTCAGTCACCTTTCTGTCTCTGAGACTAAATACCTGAGAAAAAACAACTCAAAGAAATATTTATTTTGGCTTACATAGTTTCAAGTGAGAAAATCTCATGCTCTGAAACAGAGTTCTAGAGGCTAGTGGTTTATTCAGTTGCTCACGGGGGTGTAGAGGAAGGAGTAGCCACGGCTCTAGCAGATTCTGAGGCTTGCTCTTATGGTTTGGATAAGGAAGATCCCCCAAAGATCAGCCCTTTGAATGCTTGGTCCCTTGCTCCATGGTTATCTGGCTGGCTCCATTGCAGAAACAGTATGGAGGAAAGTCACAGTAGAGCAAAACTGCTCAGCTGAGAAGTGGGTGGGGGGTAGAGCCCAGGGACAAGATATAGTCCCCAAGGTCATGACCCTCAGGATCCACTTCTTCAACTGGGTCCCGTATCCTAAGGCTTCCACCACCTCCCAATGACACTATCAAATTAATTTGTGGATGAGTTCAGAGCCTTCATGATCCCATCACTTCCTAAAAACCCTACCTCTGCTTTGGTGCTTTAGCATGAATCCTTAGGGGGATCTTCCTGATCCAAACCACAAGAGCAAGCCTCAGAAACTGGTAGAACCAAGACTACTCCTTCTTTAACACTCCCATGAGCAACTAAATAAAAAATTAGCCTCCAGTACTCCACTTCAGAGCATGAGGTTTCCTGAAGGAATTCATTCATTCATTCAGGAATTCAGGCACAGTGCTAGGTAGAGGGAATATGGTGGTTAGTAAGACAGAGGAGATCCCTGCTCCTGGTGGGGTGATGGGAATGAATGAGGTTTTGAGCTAATGAAACAGATAGTGCACGTTGGATTCTGGTAAATTCTGGGAGCAAAACCCTGGGGCTTGAGAGAAAAGGATGGTTTCAGCTGGGAAGATCAGGAGTGCATTTCAGAGGAGAGGATGCTAAAGCTGAGACCTAAAGGACATGAGTGGTCCAGCAGAGCCACCTGTGAGGGGAGGAACATTCCAGATCTAAGTGACAGGAAAGGGAAGGTCCCTGAGTGGAAGACAAGCATGACATTTCTTAGCAACAGAAAGAAGTTCTGCATAGTTTGAGCATGGGGAGTGAAGTAGATGTTAAGAAATGCTGGTTTCAGGGGCTAGAGCAGTGGCTCTGTGGTTACGGTGTTTCCTCGAATGGGTGAGTACACGAGTTCAAACCCCAGCACCACATACACAACGACTTGTCAGAGCAATGAAAGTCACATGTAAAACTAAATAAAAATTGCTTTTCTCTTCCCCTCTCTCTCTCACTGTCCCCTCTTTCTTTAAAAAAAAAAAAGGAAGAAAGAACGAAAAGGAAAAAAAAGAAATGCTGGTTTCAGTTGAACAAATAACTAGATGGAGAATGCTGGGGAAAAAATTCTCCTTTATTGATTTGGATGGTAGAAAAATGGAAAATATGTTCTGGCTTATTCTTTTCCTGTTTTGTCTATACAAAAATTTTTGTTTTCAAAATTAAGTTTCTTTTTTCTTTTTAAAGAAAGAGGACAATGAGAGAGAAAGAGAGACAGAGAGAATCAATTTTCATTGAGTTTTTCACATGGCTTTCGTTGGTCTAACACTTAGCTGTGTACGTGGGTGCTGGGGTTTCAACACTTATACTCACGCATGCTGGGCAAGTGCCATAACCACTGAGCCCCACTCCAGCCCACACAAATCAATTCTTTTGGAGATAGCTCTATTCAAAATTTGAAAAAAAATTAACTTAAAGCATAAGATGTTGCATATTATAAAACTCCACAGATGTTGCATACTATAAAAGGAACAGGAATGGGGTAGTTTGAAGAAAAATTGACTTGCATCTGAATACCTATTCAGCTATACATAATCAGTAGGTGAGGATTCTTGGGTAAGGTACTAAATCACTCTGGACCTCCACTAACATATCTCTAAAGTGGATCCAAGGCTGAAATAGCAAGGACAGATTACAGAGCCTCCAAGTACCTGCAGCACCATCCAAGTTGCCCCATCCATAGGTCTACGTGGTCACATTTAAGCTGAAGAATCTCCCAGAAGTTGTCATCAGTCCTCTAGAATGAAAAAATGCATTGAAATATGTGTCCAATTGTTCAAAGAATGGGAAAGTCAAACAAAACAGGGCAATTGACTGAAGAGCTGAAATGGATAGAACGTTTGGTCCAGGACTGAGGTAGAAAACTATATTCCCTATCAGGATACATTTCTCAGGTAACCAGACTTCGAGTAGTGCCAGTGTTCTGCCAGTCTTTAATGCTGAAGTCAATGATTACCATAATTTTCCTAAGAAATGTAAGATGTACTTGATCTTTTCCAAATACAGATGGTGCCTCCCTGTGTCTTTCCATGGTGTTTAATGTCTTCAAGCTCTGAAATGATCATGTGATAAAAATGAGTCAAAGCACATTAATGATATCGCAATTGCAATTGAAGTAATCTGAGGGGCTTTGGGAACCCCCTTACTCTCTGGAGATGTAAGAAGTAATTGGTGAGAGGCATGCAATTGAAATCATGCTTACCTTGTCTTCTGTAGTTGGGCACCTAGGCATGCCCTTTGAGAGTGCTTGTAATATCTAAAACTACAAAGAAATCCTCTGCTTTATATCTTGGCAGATTTAATTCTATTTTTTCCCTTTTCTCTGCCTGCACCACAGAAATATCGACCCAGCACACCTGGCAGTCTTAATCTTGAAAGCATACACAGTTCATGTGCATAACAAACATCCAATTTACTATTCCTCTTGCAAGGGAGGGATGAGTTCTTCCACAAATCTTCCTTCTTCCTCTTCAGCATGATGAACTCTCAGCTCTTTTTTCAGTTTGGACCAACACTTGTCGACTTGTGCCTAAAAAACCTTACAAATGGATTTTCAGTCACCGTCCAACAAAACCGGTCGACAGAACTCCACAAAATCCTTCTGGAAGGAGGCAAGCTTTTAACTTGATTGATGAAATTATATCTAAATCTAGTAGATTTGGACTTCAAAGGCATTTTTCCCTACTTAGGGCATCCCGGATGAAGGGCGTATGCTATTTGTACCAAACTCCCAGGCTCAAGTGGTTCGCAAATTGACCCCTTTGTAATAGGTTAAAGGTTTCTTGCTAGATAACGGTGGTTCATTTTGATTAATTATGTCAGGGAATTAATGTATGATTACTAACTTTTAGCAGACCCTGCTCCTTCTGACCCCGAGTTGCTTGTTTGTGTGGCTGGTTGTAATTTTCGACCGATGGGTTAGGAGAGGTCACAGTGTGGTCAGCATATTTTAAACAAAGGAAGAAAAAGAGAAGCAGAGGCCTCCAAATGGAGTGGACACTGTGGTTCACAGACTTGACAGAGAAGGCCTGTTAAGTGTTTTAACAGTAGGCTTTTATATATTTACTCTTGCTAATAAAAGATGGCTTGCCAGAATGGAGAGTAAGTTGGGAAGATATGGAGAATTATTTAACAGTTAAATGTTAGCCCATAAATTTCACTCCATACTGCTTTCAATAGCCTAGGACCTTGTTAAAGATTAAATGGCAAAGTGTTGAGTTTTGGCTTCTGATAGGTCACGAGAATCAAGATGAAAGAATCTCATTAGTAAATGGAGATTTTTAGTAGATGGTGTGCAGTTTACGTAACTATTCTATGATGGAGTGGTAGGTACTTAGAAGAAAGGTAACAGTGAATAAGCTGATGACATCTCACTTCAAATTATTTTTATTTCATAAATTTATGTTACTTGTGTGATGAAACTTCTGCAGGATGGAACGATTCTGTTCTTCAGCATGAACTATGAACTTCATGACCCGTAGCCCACCCCAAATGATCTGTTTGAAGGGTCCAGTCATCTCTGAAATAAGACTAGATTTCCTGACATTTTTTTCTCTATGAGAATAAGCATATTTACCACCATAATTAAGTCCTTAGTGTTTGCAGAAAGACTTTAAGGTTTCATTTCAAAACCAGAACTTTCTTTTCCTCTTGGCATTGAACTTTGAGGATTTAGCTGTACAAAAGGGTATGGATTTTTTATATTGTCAATTATTTTCTGATTGTGACCTTATTGAAACACAATTATGAGACTCGGAGGGAGAAAGGCCGTGGAGAAAGAGGAGGCCTTTATGGGGAGAACAGAAGTGCCCAGGGGGAAATTAGCAAGGAAACAGAAGAGGCATAATTACTCAAAGGCTTGGGTCTGCCTTGGGATGAAGGAGCAGGGCTGCTTGGTTTTAGAGTAAAGGCTGCATGCAAAAGAACCTGAAAACA
>PVKS010016582.1:0-43660 GCA_004027875.1 Aplodontia rufa | reverse complement strand
GGTTGGCTTGGGAAGGCCAGTGTTCTCAGTGGGGGCATTGTGCGGACAGGTCAACCGTGCAAGCTGGGCTGCCCTCCGTCCATTGAGAGGCCTGCTTACAAGCTTGGCCCTTCACTGGTGTCTGGGAACTTGTACTTCACAGGAGTGTCTGGCACTCTGACTGATGAGAGGAGCTTACCCTGTCCGCAGGCACAGGGGGTGTGGTTCATGCTGAAGACCTGCCTGCCTTCAGGGAGTTTTGGTGTATGTTAGGCAGAGGGTGCCCACGTGAGCATCCCCCAATAAAGTCCTGCCTACTGAACTTCTGATGGGCACCTCTTCACATGTGTTGTCACAGCCCGTGGCTGGGGAAGTTGGTGTGTCCCACGTGACTGTGCTGGAGAGGACGCTGGAAGCTGGCACTGGTTCTCTTGACTTTGCCCCAGGGGTTTCCTTCTCCTCCCTTGGCTGATCTTGTTTTCTTCTGGTGTCCCGTGAGTCCTCTACATGAGTCATTGCACCTTGGGGCAGTCTTGGGCACCCCCTAGCACAGGAGTGCATAGATCTAATGTGCAGTTGGTCTAGGGCTGGGCTCTGCAGGTCTGGAGCTGGTGCACCTATGTGCAGATGTTCTGTGTACAGGGTGAGGACTTGCCTCCAGCGAGATTGACAATCTGATCGCTAGTGAGACTCCAGCAATCCCTGTTTCCTAGTTCGGCTGCTGGGTTTCTGTCCGTGGGGCGTTTGCAAGCTCATAGGCCAATCACCAGCTTTTGTGTTGCCAGCGAGTTCCTGTTTCTCCAGCCCTGCCCCAGCTTTCTGTCCTGGTGGAGTTCTTCCGTCTCCTCTAAGCCCAGCCTGAAGGGGCTGTGGGGCACTTGGTGAGCCCTTGTAAGGGTGGTGGTGGGTCCCCCACCCGCTGTGCCTGGTGGTGGTCTGCGTTTCACAGGGACAGGTGCACGGGGCGCTGTGCCCGTGAGAGCAACCAGCGGTTTCTTCTCTTCTAGGCAGCGCTCATCCCTTTCTGGAACTAGCCCGCTGGTGTTTCTTTGTATTCTCAGCAATCTGGTGGGTTTTTAAAAGGTCTAGCATGCTGCTATTTTGGGAGTGGTGGTCTCTTGTGACTTTCTGTGATTCTGACAATGCCCGCCATGGGGTCTGAGCAGCATGGTGCCCACATGTGTTCGTGGTGCCCGTTCCTGCCCGCACTGACACACGTGGGCTCTTCAGCTGCACATAAGGAGCGAGGAGAGCTGCCGCGGCAGCAGCTGTGGTGTGAGAGATCCCAGTGGATGCGAGGTCACTGGAAGGGCGTCTGCACAGTGTTGCCCATCTGTAGGAGATCCACGGCCTCTTGGGAGTGTGCCTGAGGGAGAAGTACGTGCGTGCAGGTTGGTGGAAGACACCTTTGTTGACGTTAGACACCATGGCTCTTGGTCGGACTGTCTTAGGATCCAGCCCTGCTGCTTACTACCTGAATGACCAGGACAAGTCTGCGACTTACCTGTCACATGCATGTCACATGCAGTACTTCTGGCTGCCTCTGAGTGTGTTGAGACTAGTGAGGAAGTGAGTGTTGTGGACCTGGCACTTGGGTCTCACGTGTTAGCTTCCAGCAGATGCCATCCTGTCTACTCTGCTTCTTCCCCTTTCTTATGTTTCAGATGCTTGCTGCGTGGCAGCCTCTGCCACTCAGACTGCACCGACTGGATGCCCTCCTTCCTGATGGCCTGACCACACAGATCTGCCGCTTTTACCGGCTGTGCCTTCCACTTGGCAGGCAGCCGCTGTGCTCCCCGCCCTGCTGGCCCTGCTGCTGTGCTTTCCACATCTGCCTGGCTGCAGAAGGGTCACTCTGCACGTGCCCACACCTCCTCGCCAGTGCTCCCCACCCATTTATTTCATGCCCTTGTCTGAGTCACAAGGCCCTGGCACTAAGGGAGGTTGTACATTGACTCTGTCCTCTTGTGAGGTTTCAAAGGCACCAAGAGGTTCCTGGGGAGCAAATAAAAAAATGTGTGTACACGTACAAGTTTGCAAAAGAAAAAGTCAGCCTGAAATCAGCGTTTGAAATCTGCACATTTAGGAAACTGCTCAGGGTCACTTCGAGCTGACCCTTCCTTCTTCCCTCAGACTGCTCTGTTCCTGACAGAGGAACACTCTTAGCCAGTGGATGGGGAGCTGTGGTCCTCCTGAAGGACAGGGCTGCCTTCTCTCCTGCAAACAGGAGTCTCTCAGGTGTAATTGAGTTTGGGAGAACAGTCAGAGACAACCCGCAATTAAGCTGATGTTTCATATTTATCTAAATGCAGCAGAATACTAAAAAAAAAAAAAAAAATCATGCGATGAAACCCAAGGAAACTATTGCCTGTTGCAATTTAAAATGTATATAACTACAGTATTCTCAAAAACGGTGGAACGTAAGGAGATTTCAATCTCTGACTTCATGATTGATGAACTTTTCTGAGTATTCCATGTGGAGTCTCTGCCAGGCACAGGGCCCTTTGGGGTGAAGCTGGGTATGTCTGCTAAGCTCAGAGGTCTCAGCAGAGAGAATCACGGGTAATAGTAAATGCATTGAGTGCTGCAAGAAAGCTATGTACCAAAGACTGGGCACCCAGGAGACCAGCAGAGTAACTATTCCAGCTTCATTGGTTTTTAAGTCTTGATTTAACTGAGTTAATATAATATTATCCTATCATGTAAAATCTGTAGCTTTAAAAACCTGCAACAACCAGAAAGTTCTCAGTTTTACTGACATCCACAAAAGAGGGTGTTAGCCTACCTCTTGTTGCTTTCCTGATAATGGAACGGCCCCAAAGGCCTTCCTAATGTGCTTGAGTGAACCTGAAATGAGTTACGTATGCAGAAAGCGTGGGTGTCTGAGCAGAGTGCAGGAGAGGTGGAGATGCTCAGCTGAACTTGGTCTGGATGAGGCCAGTCAAGGATGCAGCTGCGTAAGCAGTTCACTTGTGGTTTTCAATGTAGACTTTGCGCGCAAGGGAGTGACCGATGATGTCAAATCAGCAGAATGCTGGGAAGGCGCACACTGAAGCTGTTCAGATTCACAGCTGAAGTCTCGGTTGTGATGCGTCATCTGCTCTGCTTATGGCCTTGTGATTTTATTTATCCTACGACTTCTGTTACCCAGGAGATGGTTTCGTCTTTCCATGGGAAAGTTCTGCCACAGAGTAGAATGTCTCGGTATCTGATGTCAGAATAAGGAAGACTGATGATGCTTTTCCAGCAGCCACCTGCCTGATAGTATAGCATCATTTTATCCCAAAAGCCCCTACAGAGTAGGCATTGATATTCCATTTTATAAACAAGCAAACCAAGGCGCAGAATCTAGTTAAGTAACATGTTCAAGAGTAATGTGGTTACGAAGTGGTGGGCTGGGATTTTGACCTTGTGTGTTTACAGACAGAGTTACTCTGTATCCATTCGTTTCTGGAACATTTTTACCCTTTTGTTCGTTTTCCCCCCTCACTGCCTTGATTACATAAGCCTGCAGTTATATGTTTAGCTATCAGAACTCAAGCAAAATCTTTCAGCAGAACACGGACTGTGAAGTTAGCAGCCAGAACATTTTCCAAGTTCAGGAGAAATCACTGAATCCAGGGGTAAGAGGGTAAGAAGCAAAGTGTAGGATTTTATCGGTGGTGTTTGTTCTGGTTTTCAGTTCTGAATTTTCAGGACATTTTAATCTGAGAGTGCACGTTTCCCTCATTTCCTTGAGCATACCAGGTGTGGGAGGAAGAAGAATGGGGTAGGTGGGGGTGGATAGTAGGGGCCATTTGTTAAATTGCTCTCAACTTGAAAAGTTTCTGCCCTAAACCTTAGCTCCACCTTTGGCCCTATTGTGCTTTAGATTTTTAAAAAATCTGGAAAAAATAGAAGTCAGACACTTATGTTAAATTAAAAATCCTCTCCATCTAAGACTGTGCAGAATATTCTCTGGAAATGTTGCATTTTTGACAGCATGAATGATTACAAAAACATCAATGATCAGAACACTAAGGCGCCTTCCAAGCGTGTGCATGAAAAGCAGTTAGTGTGGATTGATTTACTGTTATTTATTGTGGGGGGATAATTGCCTCAACGCAGGCCACCTTGCCACTTGTGCTACCCACAGTTTGAAACATTTGTTCTTTTAAAGTGTTTCATTTGTCTCTGGCCTTCTCTTAAAACAGGGTGGCAGTGTGTTTGTTGAGTGGTGTGAAGACCTGGCTTTTTCTACCTGGATTTTTACCCAGAGCTGGGTTTTGCTCCTGCTGTCGTTGGCCCTGCATGGACTGAAGACTCAGCTTGGTGCTCTCAAGTTTCAGAACCCAAGAAATGGGGGTGGGGATGGAAATCATGAGGTTTTCCCCCTTGGTCAAGGGAACTTGACCTTGAGCCACTCAGCTTTCAGGAGGGCTCCGGTTGCAGAGAAGTGTGTGGCAGACAAAGTCTACCTCTCATGTACTTGGCCAGGGCAAGGGGAATGGTCTGGCCCAGGCCGACTCCCTGTGGAGTCCTCACTACTTGGAAAGGTTCACAGGCTTCCCTCCTGGGCTCTTTGTGGTGTGGTCTTTTCACAGCTCTTTGCTTGTGTCTTTCTCTTCTCTCTCCTGTGACTCACTGTGTGTCACCAGCCTGTCTGTGTACATGACAGGTTGGAGTGGGCGATGGCCCCCTTGTCCCCTGGCTGTGATTTCCTGCTAAACCCAGGCAGAGATGGAGGTCAGGAAGGATTGCAGATGGTTTCCCTTAAGATTGTCACTGGGGGTTGGTGCGGTAGCTCAGCGGTTACAGCACTTGCCTTGCATGCGCGAGTACGTGGGTTCAAACCCCAGCACCACGTACACAATGAAGTGTGTGAGCAACAAAAGTCCATGAGAAACTAAATAAAATTGATTCTATCTTTCTCTCTCTCTCTCTCTCTCTCGTCCCTCTCTCTTAAAAAAAAAAAATGTCACCGGGCATCTTAGCTTTGCCGTCTTGGGCCTTTTCCTTGTGAGTATACATATTTTTCTCTTTTGAGGGGCACACTTCCCAGTTCCGGGGAGCAGATGCGATCTTTGGCAACTGCCCTGGTGTCCAGTTTCCCTTGCTGTAGGAGCCTGCGCATGGCTCAGCTGAAATGCCTCTCAGGAGGGTGAGAGCAGACACTGAGGGCGTCCGCTGCATACCTGGGAAACATTTCAGTCTCAGCCCTTGTTGTCATCCAGAACATTCTGAGAAGGTCACAGACTTTACCTGGTGAATCTGAGTGGGAAGTGGAACCTGAAGGTTCCAAGATTCAGTGCAATGACATTTCCCCGAGTGTAAAAGAAGTCTGTCCTGGCACGGTGCCATTGAGTGGCAAGGTTGATCCTGCAGTCAGCCAATCAGGGGCTTTGCAAGTCCTCTGTTGGCCACCGTGGGCCACCTAGCCGAGGTATAAGACACAGCCCTGTTCAGGAAGTGCCATCTGCCTGGGAGAGATAAGACAGGCCCCCGCTGGAGTTCTCCAAAATGTATTCCCCAGAACACAGATTCCATGGGGCATTGGCAGGCGTGGTGGGGAGGGGACTAAGTGATAGTGGCTCTCAGGTTTCATGACCACAGAATTCACCCTCCTTTTTAGCCCACTGCCTCTCACTGTTTAGCTCTGTGAAGCAGGCTTTGGAGGAAACTGTTTAGCATGGAATCCAGAATCAGAAAATGTGAACCTGCGTACTTCTGTCACTCTAATGGCCTCTGGACACATCCTATAGATGGCTGCAGGCACCTGCCAGCCTGCCTGTCTGACCTGCCCCGCCTATCTGCTCTTCTCCCTGGTGGTGCTTGGGACGCTGTCAGGTCCTGACCCCATAGCTTTGTTTTGTATGTTTAAGGGCGTTTGGTGCAAGAATGGAAGCTGTGAGCACTGATTTTGTTTTTGCTCTACTCTCAGCACCTAGACAACACTTAATAAATATTTGTTGAAGGAATGAATAAGTGAATAAATAGAGTCCGCAGAACTTCAGCATCACAGATTGATCTCAGCTCCTTCAAGGGCACAGAGCCCAGGGGCTCAAGATTGAAAGACTTTCTGTTATGGGGCTGTGCTGGGCTCTTGACTCAGTTCACTGCATGGCCTGGAGCTCTCGAATCTTCCCTCCCCTCACAGTAGCAAGGGGCATAGAGTGGTTAAATTGAGATGGAGCCCATGGAAGTGCTTCAGAAGCGAGGTGCTCTGTTCTGGGGTAACAGCTGGCTCCCAGATGCATAGCATTATTTACATTCACCCAGTATTGTGAGTCGGCTCCTTGCTTGTGCCACCAGATGACAGGAGATGCTCAGCGCTACCCATCAGGAGCTGTTTCTTAGCACAGAGCAGGTTTAATATCTGTAAGAATGTTGTTTTCTTGTGTCGGGCACAGTAAGCCTTGCTTCGTTATTGTATTATGTTCAAGGAATCTCAGTGGAAATTCCTGTAAAGGGAGTGTGTAGTCCATTTCTGGAGAGTTC
Organism: Aplodontia rufa; assembly: GCA_004027875.1. Classification (NCBI taxonomy): domain Eukaryota; kingdom Metazoa; phylum Chordata; class Mammalia; order Rodentia; family Aplodontiidae; genus Aplodontia; species Aplodontia rufa. Next base: position 37,204 of record PVKS010016582.1, on the reverse strand, counting down.
TTTGGAAATCTGTGGAAATGCAGTCATGATTGATCTGCAGTTTTTGCAGCAGTGTTAGCCCTGTCTGACCTGCAGGTCTAGAGGTGGTGATAGAGAGCAGGTTGTTTGTGGGCAGGGGCTGTAGAGAGCTAATCCCCAGGGTGGGAGCAGGGGAGTGGAGGAAGAAGTGGTGAGCAGATGGAGCTGCCATCGGTGCTGAACATCCTGTGAAACGGTCCCAGCTTGCTGTGCTCTGATATGAAACCTGAGGTCACCTGCAGATGTACAACAGGGAGAGTGGCAGAAGCCACCCAGGCAGTCCATCAGCAGGAGTGATGGTTGTTAAGCAGTGCTTGTGTGCAGTGGCGACGGGTGCACCAGTGGCCTGGGAGAGTGAACTTAGGGTTGGGCAGACCTTGGCTCATACCCCAGTTTGGCTGGTGACTGGCTGTAGGACCTTCAGCAAACCTCTCCACCTCCCAGGGTCTCATCTGCAAGATGGAGATGTTGACTGTCTCCTTCTCCATGCACATGACTGAGGCGTGTCGCAAGGCTGTGACCATCTTGTTATCACCAGTGAACCTGGGATGTCCTTTCCCTCCTCTGTCACAGGCACAATCATGGGGATTCTTACACTCCAGTTGCAGATTTTGAGTGAGAAGGAGTGTCGTTGGTTCCGATCTTTCAGAGGAGGCAGTTTGCACGGAGTTTCTGCATCTGAGCTCTCGATGGTTAATAATTCGACAGGCCTCTTTGTGCAGGCTGCTCTGTTGACGCATTTATGTGATTGGTGATACCCCTGTCAATCAATGAGAAATGCCCTGACCTTGGATCTCTCCGTGGCATGTAGGGGGAACACATTGCAAAAGCACCTGTCCTGATCGCCCTGTTCCAGAAATAAACTCCAGGTAAGACCTCCATTTGAAGAAGTTGTCACTTCATCCTTTTCTTTCCAGACTCTGATGGGATGAAATTGCCTCCCAAGTCTCAGCAGTAAGTAAATTAAGTCTGGGAGAGAGATGAGCCCTGAATCCAAAGTTCTCAAGAATTTGGGATCCCACCCCACCTTCTCCTTAGCCCAGCTGCATCTCAGGGTGACTTGGTGCTAGCTTGCATTTTACGGGATTGATGGCCACCTCAGACATTGATGAAAAACCTCTATCTTCCTGTCAAGTTTGCTCAGCTGCAGAAGCTCTGCTGTAAATCTTATAGGTGTCCTACCACCGAAGCTCCAGGGAAACGCTTGCATAATCCAAACCCGTCCCTCCACCCCTGTCACTTGATTTAAGTTCGGCAGTGCCAGACTTATAGTTGATGCTGTCTGCAGGCCTGTCACTCCTGCTGCAGTCTCCTTTGTAGACGTCTTGGGTTATGGTGGGTATGTTAGAGCACTTTATAGTACCAGTGCAGTTTTCATTGTACAGATGAAAGAAAATAAACCTAAAAATCCTTTGTATGTGTTGTTGGTACTTGATGGTCACCGCCACCTGGGTCCTCTGTGCTGTAGTAGGTCTTTCCTGTGAGTTACCTGCAGTCTCATGAAGGCCTTGTGCAGGGGTGGATCTGAGGTACACCTTTCCCTATGTAGTCATCACTTTCTTTTTCTGTTTCTTTCTTTACTTTTCTTGTTGTGAAATAGAATAGTGCATATAACATAAATGCATAGAAAGAAGGATGTGAAATAAAATGTGCATGTGACACGAATGTGTGGAAAGAGGAATGATTCTTAAGCGGACAGTCGAGTAGCCACTGCCCAGAATAAGCCCCTCCAATCATATGTCCCTTCCCTTCTCTGTCCCAGAAATGACCATTTTCCTGCCTCTCTGAGAATTGCTTTTTTATTTTCTTTATAGTTTTACCATCCTCGTATACATCTGTGAACAACATCATCTAGTGTGTGCTTCTGAACATCTTACTTATATGTGTGGCTTTGCATGAGTTACAGGTGCCATGTGTGTTTTGGACAACGCCTATTTACTCAGCCTTGTGGTGGTCAGGCTGAACGCTGTCCTTGCTTGTGGCTCTAAGGCTTCGCAGTGCAATGCTCCGTTCATGAAGTAGCGCTCACTGCGTGAACCAGCAAGGCATGTGCATCCGTTCATGGCAGAGGGATATCCGCCTGGGGTCTTCTGTCACACTGCTGCCAGGAGCTCTGCTGCTTGCACAGACGTCCTATAGCACTCCTCCTGCAGTTTCTATGGGGCAAACGGAGGCCTTGCAGCCTGAGGGAGACACATGCCATCGGCTTCCCTGGGTGGCAGCCAGCTGTCTCCTGGAGTGGTCACCCAGCTTGTAGCAGCAGCACCTGTGAGCCTCTGGTCCCTGCCTCGCCTGCACGTTCTTATCCCTGCAATGGTGGGCGTGCTGAGCCTCTCTGTGGTCTCGATTTTGTGATCTTTGATGAGGTTGATTCACATACTTCTCGGTCATCTGAGTTCTCTCCCTCTCTTCTCTTCCTTTGGAGTCCAATGTCTTTTCAGTTATTTCCTCATTTTCCTGTTGGGTGATTTTTGTTGTTTTCAGGAATTCTTTATAAGTTTTGGGTGTGGGTTGATTTTTGGTCACATGTTTCAACTGTAATGTCTCATTCTGTGATGTTTGGTCTCTCTATAATGTCTTAGTGTTCTTAAATTTAATGTCATTTTTTTAAAAAGCGTTTAATCTAGATTCTAGGTTTTTTTGTTATTGTTGTTAGGAGGGTTTGCTGGACTAACCTCCCATGAATGGTTAACAGAAAGAAGCAGGCGATTTTCCACTTTCCATTTAGCACAGGACTGTGTTGGTGTCCACCTTCCCTGGCCCCTGGGGAAGCGGCTGAGTTCTGAAGTGGACCCTGCCTCAAAGAGCTGGAAGGCAGGGGCCCGCTGGGTGCAGGTAATGGTGGCTGGGCAGCAGGGGTGGTGCTGGTTTCCCCAGGTGCTGGGGCCAGATGGGAAGGAGAACCTTCCTTCCTGCAGAAATTGGGGAGCTTTCTAAGGTGAAGGTAGGGAGAGTGACATATAACCCTAGACTTTTTTTTTTTAGTTGAATATGGACTTACAATTGAGGGGGAATCATTATCAAACAATCAAGAACCAATGTATATTTGCATAGTTAGCCAAGGCTGATGCCAAGTCATGGTTTCCCTTTGGGTTCCCCATGGTTCTATGCTTTCCCCAAAAGAACCCCTGTGTTAAATGGACTTCTCATGGAGGTCAGAGATCTCCTTCTGAGTTGATTCCTCCTTACTCCCTCCCTCCTAGACTCTTGAACGGTGAATGGGAGCATGCCCACTGCACCTCTCCACTCTGGGTGCTACCAGACAGTGCCTGCGTACTTTCAAGGACTTGGGATAAGGAAAATGATGAACTCGTCAACTTCAGCGCAAACCTGTGAAGCAGAACAGTGCTGTCTTTCAGAACACAAGCTGAGGTCCAGGTGGGGTCCCAGGATACACACCTGGATCCAAGGCTCCGTGTTCTGCTTGGAATGAGTGGGTCAGTGTGGAATGCAGTTGGCCAACTTGCACTTGGAGAAACGTTTCCTGGTCTTCACTGACCTGTGACAGTTCACTAAGATAGACGTGTCCCTTTCTTGCGCTGGTGTCTGCTGTTAGAATCTTTCCCTCCCCTTTTTCTTTTTTTCTGTTTAGTACTAGGGATAGAATCCCATGGCTCACACCTGCTAGGCAAAGGGCTCTACCACTGAGCTACACCCCCAGCACATTCATTTATTTATTTATTTAGAGGAGGACAGAGAGAGACAGAATCAATTTTTATTGAGTTTTCCACATGGCTTTCATTGCTCTGACACTTAGTTGTGTACGTGCGTGCTGGGATTTGAACTCATGTACTCGCGCATGCCAGGCAAGTGCCGTAACCACTGAGCCACCGCTCCAGCCCCTTATTTTTTATTTTGAGACGATGTCTAAGTTACTGAGACACTGAGATTGGCCTTGAATTTGCAATCCTCTTGCCTCATCTCTGAGTGACTGGGGTTATAGGCATGTACTACCATGCCTGGCTAAGTATTCATTCTTGAAAATATTTAGAGAAAGAGACACAGAGCCTAACCCAAGGAAGTCATGTACAAAGGAGCAAGGTTAGAAGTGGATTCCTTCAGGAAACACCACGAGGCACCTTCAGATGGATAGAAACAGACCTGAGTCTTAGAGCTTAGCCAAGTAGAGAAGGGTAAGGTGGAGTGTTCGTTCAGAAAGGACCAGCTTAAGACATGGGTTGAAGCTGGAGGAGCAACTGTGCAGTACCCAGATGCACAGAGGGGGCAATGGGAGGTCACCTGGGCTAGTGCGTGCCTCCACTCTCAACGCACGGGGCCTGGTGTTCGTTCCCTTGCTGACTCACTGTGGCTGTACAGAAGTCTGGGTTGAACTTGCTGCTTGTCTCCGTGGGCTTTGGATAGACCCAGGGGCCTCTGAGTAGGGTACTGACACCGATGCTGGTGGGCAGAATGGCAAGTTGGGGACTGGGGTGAGAAGGGCAGTAGGAGACTTGACTTTGCCCCAGGACACAATGACATTTGAGCATCTGCTGGTGGCATGTACTGTGTCAAGAGACAGGAGAAAGGATCCAGTGTGGCTAGAGCCACGTGAATAAGGGTGCTTGTGGAAAGGGACTTGTCAGGGAGGGTGGGCCTCCTCCTTGAGTGCCATCAGAAGGCTTTTGGGTGGCCTGAGCTGGGCATGACATGGGCTTGTTTACATTTTTTTCCCCGGGGCTCAAGACCAAACTCAGACATTGCTCTTGCTAGGCAAGCACTCTGCCACTGAGCTAAATCTCATCCCCCATTTTTTTTTTTTTTAAGAGAGGGACAGAGAGAAAGTCAATTTTATTTAGCTTTTCAAATGGCCTTTGTAGCTCTGACACCTAGTTGTGCATGTGGTACTGGGATTCAAACTCATGTTCTCACTCACCAGGCAAGTGGTTCAACCACTGCGCCACTGCTGTGACCCTATTTACATTTGTAAGAGGTTATTCTCAGGCTGGGAGGCTGTGGTAGAGGGGCAGTGAGGTCTGGAGACCAGGCTAAGCTGTTGTCACCCCAGCTGAGGGGACTGTTCAGTGGGGCTAAAGCCCCTGGCCCAGCCCTGTGCCACAGCCTCACCAAGCCCTCCCTGCCTCCATGAGAGTAGTGCCAGGCTCCTTTCCAGTATGCATTGCTCTCCAGCAGAGGCCCAACTCAGGCCTGCGTCTGATCCTTTAAAGTATATCTAACTTAACAGTTGCACGATTCTAATTATTAAAAGTGCTTCTGTTGCAGAAAGCCTAGGAAAACATGGCAGTTTATGAAGATGAAAGATGAGCGTAATGCCAGTCACCTCACCTTTTGGTGTGTCGCCCCACCCCGCCCGCCAGTGCCTGCAGAACCATGTAGGACTCAAGGTCTCACAGGAGGGAACTTCACAGAGCGGCTGTTCAGAGTCACCTAGCCTCCATCAGCTCTGAGCCTACCACCTGCAGGCACTGTCCCTGGTGCTGCCGTGCCCAGTGATCCAGACAGACCAGAAACAACCTCGAGACAGTGCCTGCTGAGCTTGCCTCCCCTAAGGAGGGTGGACACCTCCGAATAAGCAGCCAGTCACGTGTTGCATCAGAAGCCACAGAAATAAGTCTGTCGAAAGACACGGAGTGCAGGGCAGGGCGCCTCCCCGGATAGGGGAGCTGGGCCACCATCCTTTCTGACCTAGTGTGCACCTGAGAGAGCCTGGGGCCAGGGAGGCCACCCTAGTCTGTGATAGTCCTTTATGAGAGGTGTGTGTGTGTAGGGGGGGAAGACCATGGAAAGTCAGGAGTGCTAACAGCGCAGCATGGCAGATGAGGCGGAGGAGTTGGGGAGGACACTGCGACTTGCTCACTCTTGCCCCAAATAGAAATTAGTTCCCCATCTCCGAGGAGGCCATGGATGCACCAGGGCGTGAAGGAACGTACTTGAGGTTACCTGGCGCCTTGGGCTGCCCTCGGGCTCCAGGAGGCCTTGAGGCTGCAGACAGGTGGGCCTGCTGCAGTCCTGTCCCAGCTCTCACAGCCTCGGCATTTGGAGGCTTGCACGGTTCCTAGCAGGGACCCTCCCTCATCAGGAGCTCTCCCACCACCCCTGCCTGCCCCTGAAGCCCACTCCTTTTCTCCCTCTGCAGTTTTTCTGCAGTTCCATTTTGTGGTCCTTCCTTTTGCCAGCTCCAGCCTCCCTACCTCTCATCTGCACAGCTGGGACAGCAGGGGGGTGCGATAGCCAGGCCTGCCCGCCTGTACCCTCAGTCGACACAACCCCTTCTCCTTGGTTTTGCCAGTGTAACTAAATCTTTGCTTTTCTCTGTAGACCTGTGGAGGCTGCTCTTTCCTGTTGCTGGCTTTGTTGTGATTAATTTTCATTTCTTTTCTGACATTTTCAGCTCTATCGTGGGAACATGATGGGGGTGATTGAGAGATGACATTTATAAAGCGTGTTCTGGGTGCTGGGTGTTCATATGGGGCATCAAATTCAGCCCTTGGAGCAACCTTCTGAGGTTTTCAGATCCATTTTAGAGATGAAAAAACCGAGGTGCAAGAAGAGTTTGGAGGTTTCCCCGTGGGCACTGTGTAAGGAAATGGTGCCAGGCCTCCTTCCTGGCCTTGACTCCAGAGCCTCATTTTAAACTCTTCCCTAGGCCAACATGCATGTCTTGTCCTGCCTTCGTGTGGTGTTGGTTGTGTAGGGCGATGCGTGCTTTGAACTCCTTGAGCACATTTAGTTGGAGTTAATCATTGCTGTTCGTGAACTTGGTCTAAGTCTTCGGGGATAGTTCGGTGTGTGTCCAAATGTCAGTGTTTACACTTGCAAGCATTTCCACTTGTGTGACTGAGGTCAGGCCACATACTGTCTTTAAATTCAATTTTCTTGTCTGGAATAAGAAAACCATTTCTAGTCTTGCACGATTGTTGTGAGGCCAAGAAGTAGTGTGTGGCAAGTGTGTCTTATGGTGTCTGTACGTGCTGATGTCTGTGTGTGAACAGTCCACAGGACAAAGGCTTTGGTAGCATGTCTTCATCGTGACCTGCTCAGGGCTGAGCAGTGCAGTGTTGATACAGCAGGGGTGGGTGGGGGTTGAGGGCATCTCCAGGAAACAGTAGTGACTGGATTTGTGACAGCAGGTCTTAAAGCTTTGGGAGAGTCTCACTCCTCCTGAGGGATCAGGAAAGCTTCAGGGAGAGGGGGACTGCGGGGCTGAGGGAGAGATGGGGAGAGGGGGACTGAGACTTCTAAGCGAGACCTTCTGGACGTAGAGGAGAAAGCCAGGTCTGAGGGAAAGGACTTTGCCTTCAGGGGCCTGACATGAGAGATTGACTGGCCAGTATAACGGCTAGAAAAATGGCAAGGCCAAGGAATGGACTTGCTCAAAGGAGGGTTGTGGGGAGCTTTCTCCAGGGCACAGGCTCACATCTTGATCTGAGGCTTGCGACCATACGGCCATGTTTGTTGGACGGGCCCGACGGCAAGTCTGCCTGAGTGAGAGCCTTCCTCTTGCTGGGGGTGGACGCCAGCGAAGCAGTCTCTCCTTTTATCAAGAGTCACACAGTTGCCAGTGTCACACCTCAAACGCTTCCTCGTCACCAGCCTCTTGTGGCTCCTTCCTTGATGTGGACAGGAAGTGGGTGCAGCTTCCCTCTTACGCAGTCAGAAGTCTTCTACTTAGTTTTTCAGGACCCAGGTCTGTTTGGGAAACAGGTCTTGAGGCCTCTTCTTCCGTTTGTTTTCTTTCTGTGTGAAGAACAAGAACAATAAATTCTCAAATTGTGTAGAAGTACCTTTTACCTTCCTTTAAAAATCATTCTTACTGTTTTAATTATGGTATTTATCTGCTTTCTTGACATAAGTCCAGGAACGTAGATTGCCAGTCTGAACACCCATTCGCACTCTCCCTTCCGCTCACATTGTGGGTCTTTTTGAGAAAGATCCCTTGATGCTGCCTTCTGAAAACAGGCCGTGACCCCATGTGCACTTGTGCTCCCTCTTTTCTCCATGACTGCTGAATTCAGCTTTTGTGTGCATGTACTGCTGACCCTGATGGCCCCTCCTCACCAGGCCCAGTGGACACTGGCAAGGCCTTTTCTGACTGGTTTCTCAGTGCCCTTGACTCCCACTGCCAGGACCAGCATGAATCCTGTGACACCCAGACCTCTCTGATTCTTCCAGCTGCCCTCTTCTTGTCCCCTTCCTGTTTGGTCCACCCATGTTCCAGGGCAGGGTTCCAGTCTGCCTCCTCTCACACTGTCACACTCTTACTCTGGTGGCTTCAGGGCCTTTGCCAGTTGCCTGGGCCTTGATCTGCATCTACAGCCCAGAACATCCCTCTGCATTTTAGATCATGCTTCCAACTCCTGTCTGGCCTGTCCCTCCTGGCTGTCCAGAGCTCTAGGAGCCCCTGTCCACCTTCTCTGTGCATTTCTTCCCCTCTCTCATCCAAGCTGGACACGTGGCGTCAGCCTTGAGGCTCTCGGCCTCCCTTCTCCCGCACATCATCCCAGCCATTGCATCTGGCTGGTTTTCCTTCTTCAGTCTGCCTTAAGTGCTCCCTTCCTTGATATATCTTGTCTCAACCCCTGCACTGACAGACAGCTTGTCCCTTCCTTCCGCCCTGTTCCTTTTAGAACTGTCCTCCGGCTGCTTCCCTGAGTGATATTTCTAAATGTGAGATGGGCCGTGTTGCTCTGCTACCCGACGCCTGCAGTGGCTCCTGGTGCCTCACTCCCTACCCAGCACGCAGCACGCGATGGCCTGGCATCCACATTCACTCCTCTGCTTCCCCAGTCCCCACCTTATTGCAGAAGTCCAGTCACTGCCCATGTCTCTCCCAGGCCATAGTAGTGTTCCTCGTTTCTAAGAGTTCACGGTTAGATCTGAGCTGCCTATGTCAGGGAGATCCAGTGGCACCAATCTACCCCCTCCCAGTGGGAGTTGGGGACACGTGCTCAGGAATAGTGACCCAGGTCCACCACATGGTCCGGCTGGGGGAGTGTGGAACTTAGGGCCATTCTCTTAATCATTCTGTGCCTCAGTTCCCTTCTCTGTAAAGTGGGAATAATGATTTTGCCTGCCACGTGAGGCTGTTGTGGTACTCATGTTAAGGAAGTCACAAAAACCAGGACCTTGCGTGGGAGTGATTAGGGTGCCAGGTCTCGTTGCTTTGCCTCATAACTTCAGCAGAGCCCAGAATCGTAGCCATGGCAGTGGGCTTCCTGTCTGGTTTGACTCTCTCTCTTTTGGGAACACAATAAGAACTTGGATGTTTTATTCTAGACAAACTGTGCTGCTCCAGCCTGTTTATCTTCCTCCTAACTCATGGCTGGATTCTGGCCTGAACACTGAATAAATAACTTCCCTTCAGAGACCTAGTGTCACTTGCTGTTTGTGAATATCTGACTTAGAGTCCAAGTTTGATGGTTTAGTTTGCCTAGATAGCATTTAATCTTTGATGTTGATGTTTGAGTCCAAAAACTTGTATATATATTCAGAGAGTTGCAAATTCGCCTCACTCGTCCCAGGGCTTCCAGGTTGGAGAACAGTGCCTGCCCTGCAGAGGCGTCAGGGGGCAGATGCTGTGGAGCTGGAAGCTCAGGACACACAGTCAGGCTCTCTGCCTGTTCCCCTGCAGCACCCAGTGGAATTGCATGGTGGCCTGCGCTGTGCAGCTCAGGTCAGAACTTGTTTTGCTACAGAGGCCTGGATGTGGCTCAGCTACCACAGTTACATAAAGAGAGAGGATCTGCAGTATAAGTCAGCGGTAGCGACTTTGTGGGAGGATCACGAGGGATAGAAGCAGCCCCAGAGAAGGAATAGCAGGGCAGGTGTCCTTGTAACCTCCAGCACTACTTGGCTGCAGTAAGAAGGCTGCTGAGGCTGCTGGGATCCCTGCTCCTCAGCTAACCTAAGCAGGACAGGCCCAGGGATGCTCCAGATGAGGGTCTTATAGGGAGGAAGGATCAGTCCACACCCAGTGTCCTGTCCAGCTCAGAGAGTGATTTCTCAGATCCCATTTGGCTGTTCTCTTCTATTGTAATTCTGCCAGGGAGCAGGCATGGGAATAAAGGGGGTTGAGACTCTTGCTTGGGCACAGGAAGGGTGAAATTGGCTCTCGGGTCTGAAGTTAGGTTTACAGGACCTGTTTTTGTTCTGATTGCCCCCTCTCCTCCTGTCCTGGTGCCCACTGACTGCCCGTGTTGGCACCGTAACAATTTTAGTTTTTCTCTGTGATTCCTGTGTAAATGCTAACATTCTAAAAATAATAACTTCACAATTCCTGCACTAGAAAATGTTTTAGCTTTCATTTCAACTTTGCAGTAGTTGGAATTTTAGACCTTTTGTTCTCTACTCAGTTGATGGATGATAAAGCCTGACTAATTTTGCCTTTGTGCCAGGTACTTTGATTTCACAAACCCTTGTGAACAACAACACCAACACATGAAGTCATGCCCTCCCTGGGGGCACCTCCCACCAGGACAGGCCACTGGACTAACCACCCTGTGAACCTCTCTTGGAGAAAGACCTCTTCGGGTGACACGTTCCCTTTGTAGACTTGGATGACTATTTTCTCTGTGTTGCAGGGCAGAGTCTAGAGAATTCCCTGGGAGACTGGACGTTTTAGCACATGGCTGAGTACAGGAAGAAGAAAAGTCCTAGGTGACTGTCAGGTCTCTGTCTTTAAATGACTGGCTGATTTTGTAGAAAGGAGTCTGAAATTGTGTGATCATTTGAGGTTCCTGCAAAATGCCCCCATGGAGATGCCTGAACGCAAGTTCACAGAGAGTCACACCAGCTACGCCGTTTGAGTAGGGTCATGTTGGACACGCAGGTTCAGAAGGGTCACAGCAGACAGCAGGGTCAGAAGAGTCATACTGGCCACGCAGGTTCAGGAGGGTCACAGCAGACAGCAGGATCAGGAGATTCACACTGGCCACGTGGGTTCAATATTGAGCAACACAAAAATTATCCTGGGACCCAGGGCAGAGATGTGGGCTAAGAATGGCACCTGCAGAGGGTCAGTCTTCACCCTCAGGCCTGGAAAACAGATCTAGTCAATAAACCTAAAATGTCCAGAGTGCTACAGGGGAACAAGGCCACAGCAGTGCCTCTGTATCACACTGGAGGGGCAGAAGAGGTACCATGTGGCTATAGCAATGCTTCCGTGTCACATGGGAGGGGCAGTGGCTGTAGGGAGGAGGTACCATGTGGTCACAGCCATGCCTCCCTGTCACACTAGAGGGACAGTAGCTGTGGGGAGGAGGTACCACGTGGCCATAGCAGTACCTCCGTGTCACACTGGAGGGGAAGTGGCTATAGGGAAGAGGTACCATGAGGTCTGAGAAGAGAGCACTGGGTGCACCTTCAGGACCTGCTTGCCCAGGAGACCCCAGTGCCCTGGGGAGGGGAGGCAGGTGTGAAGGCCATGGGTACAAGCTCCTGGGGCAGAAGGGACCAGGAGAAACTGCAGTGGAAGTCCGCCATGGTCCACTTCCGGGAGCATCGTGAGGGGCAGAAGCAGTGAGGGAGTGCGCAGACCCAGGCAAGCCTTCGGTTTCCTGTCCCTCCGTCCTCTGCCTGTTGCTGCCTCCAGATGGGGAGGCTCGTGCACCCTCGTAGTCTTGAGAGGAAGAAACCATTGAAAGGGACTGAGAACTCCGAGGGAGAAGTACACCCCAGCTTGGTGCGCTTCCGTTCCGTGTAGTGGTGAGATGTTGGTGGCTTGGACGGTCTGGGATTTAGCGGGGTCTTGGTCTTAATAGACTCAGTGGTACAATAGTTCTCTATGCTCAAGGTTTCTGGTAAAATAGCAAAAAACAGAACATTGTTATGGCACCCTAAATATCCCTTTATGTTGCACGTTCAGCTCTCGCCGCAGCGTCGTACGGAGTGTTTACCTCTCCCCTTTCCTGCCGAGAAGATCAGAGCTCAGAGAGGCTTCGTGCCTTGCCAGGGTGCCGTGCCGGGCAGTGCGATGGTCTGGTTGAACTTGCTGTCTCAACCCCTGAGCACCCAGTGGCGGGGCCTCCTTGGCTGCCTTCCGCTCTTCCATCCCTGCTGGGCAGTGACTGCTGTAGCTGGCTCCCCTGCAAAACGAGGGTTCCTGTAGCGCTGCCTCAACGGCACAGCTTGTGGCTTAGGAGGACACTCGGGTACGCTGACCACGGGTGCCACCGTGATTGGGTGCGTTTCCACCACCTGGCTCATTGGCACCCAAGGGGCCTAAGTGGCCACCCCTTCACCTCCTCTCTCACGAGTCCCTGAAGGAGTGAGTGAGAGCACAGACGAGGCTGTAGACCCCTGTGCTCCCGTATCCTGAAAGTGCCTCATCTGGCCCGGGGTGGGGGTTGGAGATAGATTTAGCCAGCTGCAGCTAGCCAGTGGCTGACACTGCGTGTGCGGGGGCTTACGTAACCTCCATGCACGAGGAAGTCATTCAGCTAACGAAGCAAAAATATCAGGATACCAATTTTAATGGAAGCTATTTTTAATGGCCTTTCCTTCAAAGAAGTGATCAATAGGTTACTGGTTACTCTGTTGCTTTTTTGTTACATTGTTGAATAAGAACTGTAGATTCTGGGTAGACCCAAAAGGAAGAAATGAACATTGAGAGCAAACTTCATTAGGAAGGACAGTGCCCACTCTGGGCACACTTCGCCCTGGTCACTGGGAGGGTCCTACAGAGGCAGGGCTCTATATTCTTGAGACCAGCACGTTCCTCAATGGTGTCTCACCGTGGTGGGCCAGCACGTTCCCCAATGGTGTCTCACCGAGGTGGGCCAGCATGCTCCCTAATGGCATCTCATCATGGTGGGCCAGCACGTACCCCAATGGCGTCTCACTATGGTGGGCCAGTACGTACCCCAATGACGTCTCACTATGGTGGGCCAGCACATACCCCAATGGCATCTCATCATGGTGGGCCAGCACATTCCCTGGCATCTCACCATGCTGGGCCAGCACGATCCCCTGGCTTCTCACCGTGGTGGGCCAGCACGATCCCCTGGCGTCCCACCATCGTGGGCCAGCACAGCACATTCCCTGGGTGTCTCACCATGGTGGGCCAGCACATTCCCTGGGTGTCTCACCATGGTGGGCCAGCACGTTCCCCGGGCGTCTCAGCGTGCTGGGCCAGCACGTTCCCCGGGCGTCTCACAGGCCTGCTTGTCACAGGCTGCTTGCTGGGTGGGCAGAGGAGAAGCTGTACCCCTCAGCTCCCTTGATGCTCACCTTTCTTCGCCCTTCCCGCAGCCTTTCCGCTGTGCTCATTGCCACTACTCCTGCAACATCTCCGGCTCGCTGAAGCGGCACTACAACAGGAAGCACCCCAATGAGGAGTACGCCAACGCGGGCAGCGGGGAGCTGGCGGCAGAAGCGCTCATCCAGCAAGGTAGGCCCGGGCTACCCGCGGGGCCTCCCAGCCTCTGAGTGGAGCTGGCACCTGCCGTTCGCTTCTGGTCTGTGAACGCCTGGCTTTGTCTCTTCCTCTTTCTTGTCACTGTCATCTTCCTCGTCGTTGTTTCCCAGCAGCAACTGTTGCCTGGTTTGTACTAGAAGAACCTAAACGATCTAAAATGACAGCAGCAAAAAGTTACCCACAAATTCTGCTGACCCACAGCAAGTTGATTATCACTGTTGCCTCCACTCTTTGTCCACACGTGAGGTTTGCATAAAGGAAAGGTCGTGGTTATTTTCTTTACTCAACATCGACTGACAGGGACACTTTATTTTCTTTGATTTGCTGTCTTGCTCGCTATAACTTCCAAGGGCTTTTTGTAATGCAGCATTGCTGAGCATTTGTGGGGTTTCTAGATTTTTCTTTTTTCTTTGCAGTTATTATTAATACCATTGTAAGCTTAATTACAGATGAACTTTTTTGCATTATCTAAAAATATTAGTGGGTACACAGATTACATATTCATCCTGAAAAGGAAATATACTTTAGAATGTAGAAATTAAGGAGAATTGTTGAAAATCTTTGATAGTGTTAAAAACTTTGACCCTTTTTTTGGTGTTTTAAATCATACATTCCCACCTAGGAGGTTTTAGCCCATGTGCTGTTCCCATGGGGAGAGATGTTGTTATATTAGCCGCACTTCAGAACGCCAGCTAAAGCGATTGCGTTGTTGGTTGCCGCTCTTTCCTCCGTCTTGTGACTGTTCAAAGCTGAAGACGGTTTTGGAAATCTGTCCCAAGTAATCAGAGCTGCAGGGCCGGGAGCTCTGCTGCAGCTGGGGTGCTCAGAGTTTTGAGTCATGTGCAGCTCTGCTTGCTGTACAGCCACAAGAAGCATCTTAATGGGGAGCAAATGAATTGCCTGTAGCCTTCAGCTTGCCGCAGCAGAGCTAGCGTACGGAAATGGAAGAGCAGCTTAGGACCCTTAGGATGACCGTAAAGCCATCTTGGGTTACAGCCTGGGTCTCTTGTTTTCGGCAGTGGCAGTTTCATGGAGCTGGGAGCAGGATGGAGAAGCAGGGACGGCCCTGGCTCAAGCCTGCGTTCTTTGGCTGAGCTGCCTGGGCAAGTTACCTGACCTCTCCTTAGGCTGTTCATCTATAGGGACACCGAGCAGCCCTCTGTCGCACTGTGGAGAGGATCAGTGAAGAGCACTCACGCATCTGTGTGCAATGCTCTTTCATCCCTGGCTCTGTGTTTTTGTTTTTGTTTTTTCTTTTTTTCTTTTAGAAAATATCTAAGACTGTGGAGGCCTTGCTTTTCTTGGGGGACAGGGGTGCTGGGGATCAAATCCAGTGTGCCGCACATGATGGGAAAGTGCCCACTGCTGAACTACACCCCACTCCCCATTGCATTGTTTCTGATGATTCTCATGTCCAGGAATCATGGAGGGGAGAATGGGTTGGTGTAGACTCACCGTAAATTACTGGAATGGAAAGCTAGAGCTTCGTTCTCCTATCCTTCACACTCTCGGGTTGGATTGGCAGGAAATAGACATTTGCTGTGGCTGGTGGGACAGACGTGTGGATCTGATCGATGATGCTGTCACTGCTCTGTGCTTCTAAACTTTCGTCATTGCCTTGTAAAAATGGGCTGAGGTGCAACTGCTTCATGCCCTAAGTTTTCTGTTACTTTCTAAGATCCTCTGTAATCAGTCAGCATTTCCGGACAGGTCTGGGTTTTATATTTGTCTTTCCAAAGGCATGTTTGGTCTTTTTGTTTTCTGTACATCTTTCCTTCCCTTCCTCTTCTTGGGACATATTGAAGGGGACCAGCAAATCTCTCCTGGCTCTGTCATTGTGCTCCAGCTAGAGAGCAGTCCCTGAAATCAGCTGGTTTATGTGACCTAAGAAGTACAACACTCACACTGTTCTTTTGTCTGGGAGGAATAAAGGATAGAGGGAGAGCGGAAACTGGATTAAATTGTGTGGAAATATGGAATTGTTGGTTACCATCAGAATTTGTAATCTTTTGATTAATTTCAAGTAACTCTCCCTGTCTCTACTTGGTTCTGTTTTCTTCTGGTCACTCCCCACAAAAAAAATCTTTATGAGACTCATAATTTCTTAAAAATAGAGAAAGATGTGTGAGACTAACATAATAAAAGTCATGAATAAAATGTAGTTTTCTCAAAACGATGTTAGAGACTCCTTAACTGAGCATGGATTCCTTGTCACTCTGTGACATACGTAGAGCCATAAGTTGCTGGAGAAGACTCTCCTGCCCTCCATGCCCCGGGATTCTGGGAAAGGTGCCAGCAGACCATGCTGTCCTGGAATTAGGAGAAAGTGTGAGAGGAGCTGAGATTTTCCCAGAAGAGCCGTTTCTGTCCTGTGTAGGTTTCTGAGGAACGGCACCAGTCTCCTCCACAGAGCTTGGGTTGTTTTCAGTGTGCTCCTGAAGGCCTCTGGGAGTGGTGGCTGCTCAGGTACCCACTGGGGCTGCCCCAGTAGACATCTAACAGCTCTCTCCCAGTAGGAAGCAGTTGTCAGGCACGGTGGCTCAGTACTCCTGGTGGCTAATGCTAAGCCTGGAAGTTGGGACAATGTGTGTGCATTTGGCTTGTGAGCTGGTGCAAGGCAGCTCCGGGATTCCTCTGAGCCTAAGGGCACAGAGGTGGCATTGCCAGGTCCCTGTAGGCTGGACTCCACGGTTCCTCAGAACTCTAGTGCTTTTGGTAATTAGACCTATCCTGAGCACTCAGTCGGTGTGTTACTCAGCTTCTGTTTTATGTGCATCTGATATTTGGAAGGCACATTCCTCTTGGCCCTCACTCATTCATTAATATGCATTTGAGACTTTCTTCCACAGAAATCACACTTGATTCTGCTTGAGGAAGACATACTGTCTGGCTTCAGAAGTCCAGCTGCTTCCCTCTCCATGACTGAGGAAGCCAGCCCAGGGCCTGGCTCAGTAAGCCACAGGAAGGGAGAAGTGCAAGATGCGCTGGTGCCAAGCCCTGGTACCCTAGAGCATGTGGCAGGATGAAGATAGTGTTTTGTGGGCTAGCCACTTGCCAGAGACCAAAGAACACTCTCCCTGGCCACTCCAGGTTGTTGGAGTGAACACAAAGCCAGAGTGAGCCTCGAGTGGTCTCTGCTCCCCAAGGCACCTGGGCGGATGCTTACCTTCTCCAACCTCATTCTGCCTCTGCAGAAGAGGCCTTATTCTTGCCTCAACAGTAGTTACAAAGGTCGGATCTTATTCTGAAAGGTTTCCGGCCATGCCCGACATGATACTGACTCACCTTGCTATCGTGTGATGTGTTTCTTCCTCCGGCGTGGATCTCTGGAACTCCTTACACATGCCAGCACTGTGATAGCCACTGGAGTTTGGTGTCAAACAAGGCGATATTAGTGTGTAGGTGGGGGCAGGGCGAGGCAGCTCCTTGCAAGCCTGGGTGTCCCACAGTACAGCAGAAAGCACAACCCCTTCCGCCGGTGCACAGGGTTCACGCAGGGTGGGGTCACCCGCTTCCCTCAAGTGGCTGTGGCTTCTGAGGCTCCAGTGGCAGAGTCATGGAGGTGAGCGTGCGTGATTGAGATGAAAGCAGCTGAGAGGAGGCATATCAAGGAGAGGGCTCTGTTGGGGAATCTGCTGAAGTTTTTGTTATTTTGAACTGTTATATGAAAAGAATATGAATACATATGCCTGTGAACCTTGAATGTATCTTCATATCCTAGACTTGGAAAAACAGCATATCTGAAAACCTAGAAGCTCATAACTTTGATTTTTCAGACACTATTATTTTAAGTCTTGTTTTTAGAGCCCAGTTTCCGTAAATCATTGGTAGATGTGCCCGGTGATGTGATGTCATACTTGCTACTGTTGTTATTTTACATGCTAATTGATCCTGTGCATGGTCCTGTGACACTGGCCTGGTGGTTCTGTTTTAAAATGAGAAAGGGGAGAGGGCAGATGCTGACTGTGGGCCACAAAGGGAGCCAAGCCCAGTGTCCTGCCTGAGCGTTGTGCCTGCCACACACATGTCCCTTGTGAAGTCTGCTGAGCAAATGAGCAGAAGGGGATGAGGAGGAGGAAGAGGCTCAGTCCTGTTCTGGGGGATGGGCAGCATCTGAAAGCACGGGGGTCGCTGGTTGCTCTCTCTCTTTGTCCCCAAGGTGGGTGCTGAGTTGAAGAAGGATGGTTGTGTCCTCGCTTTCTTTCTACCCCTTCGCCCTGGCTACTCAGAGGGTCTCAGAGTGTGGTGGGGGCAGACCTTACGTGAGGTCTGTGTACTGGGTGTCCCTCAGTGGGATTGGCGCATCAGCCTGGCCGTGGGCAGATGTGCTGCTTTTCCTCTACTGTTTCCCCTCTTCCTGTGGGATGGGGCCTGCGGTTTCATACAGGATTCAGGTGTCACTAAGTCCCTTGGCAGATGAGATCTATCAGTGTGCCATGTCACTAGGAACCCTGCTTGGTGCTTACACACAATTCTCATGGATTCCTGCCCCTGACACATTCTCTTATTCTCCACTGGGGCTATGGCTGGGCGCTGAGGCAGGTGCCAAGTTTAGAGATGAATGAAGGTGAGAATGTCAATGAGGTCCTAATCCCTGAACTAGTCATTCTCCATCCACTTTCCCTTGATAATTAAGCTGCTTTTGCTCGTTGTCCCATAGAGCCTGTATTAGTGTCTTGTGGCTGCTGTAACAAATGACTTAAAACAGCACAAATATAATTACAGTTCTGAAGGCCAGAAGTCACGATGAGTCTTCCACACTGGGTGCTAGCAAACTGGGTCCTCTCTCAGGCCTGGAGAGGAGCCTGTTTTCTAGCCTCTAGAGGTGGCCACATGCCGTGGCTCACGGCCCCTCCCTGCGTCTCCACAGCAGGAGTGGCCAGTGGAGCCTTTCTCACGTGGCACTACCATGACCTTCTCTTGCACCTTCCTGTCCTAAGGATCCTGGCAATTTCAACGGGCCCGCTTGATGGTCCGGAGCAGTCTCCTGCCTCAGGGAGCTTTGCTGAACCACATCCGCGAGGCCCCTTTTCCTTTCAAAGCAGCACATTCACATGCTCCTAGGTTGAACGTGTCCACGTGTTTGGGGAGCCAGTTTTCTTCCTGCTGCCTGCTGTGGCTTCTTTAAGGACATGAGTCTTAGCTTTTCCACAGTAGTGGAGGAGAAAACTCAGACCTGGGAGTGGAAGGGGTCACTTTGGGTCCCTTGAGCTTATGCCACATACAGGTCTCCTGACTACCCACCTAGTGCTCCAAGCCTTTCTTGGACTTGAGTTACTGAACATGGAATTAAATTTTCCATAATGTTAAGCTCCACAAAGGAGTGCAAATATTTTAATGCCTGAAAGTCCTCTGAAATATATTGCATTTCACAAAGAGCCGAGGATGCCAGGATTGGTTTTCAAATTGCTCCTGAAATTCTGGGCTTTTGCCTGGTTATTCAGTCCATGTGAGGAAATCATGATTCAGGGTTTGCAGTTTTTGTGGTGTGCACTTAATATCTGTGCTGTGAATAAATTTATCAAGTCCTCTGTTGACCTTTCCTGTGCATTGCGGGGATTTGATGTATAGAAATAGAAATTCACTGCTTTCAGCTTCGATGCCAGTTAACTAGCATGGTTACACATTCAGTCTCAATCATGCATTTTCATTTGTTGTTCTTTGATTAAAGTCACTATGGCAAAGGTTGAGGTTTTAATTAGTGTGGTGAAATTATCATATTAAGTTTAATTTAAACATAGTGTAGGGATGTTTTCCTCCCTAAATTAGTATCCAGAAAAGAGTACGCAGAAGGGTCTTTAACTTGGTTTTGAAGACTGCGTTTAACCCTAGGATTTGCTCTTGGTCATCACTACAGTTGGGTCTTTCAGGAGAAGCAGGGCCAGGTCACAAAGGCAGGGGTGGAGATCCTGGCACCTTGGAGACTTTTCAAGGATGATTATAGGAAAGACATCATTTAGATGATTAATAAGTGACAACAGTGGAGATTAAAAACTAATTAAACTCTTGTCAAGAAAGAAGCCTATTTGATCTTGTCGGAAAAGAGTACAGTGTGTTTGAGTTTCAGAAAATAAGCATCCGTTGCAGCTGCCTTTCCTGTGGAATGTTCTGGAAGTTAATTCACCATCTGTTGCCATTCTTTTTATGATTACCCTCTGGTCTCTGCTGTTGTGCTCTCCTGCACAATCCCAGAGTCAGGACCCTGATGCAGGGAGCCACAGGTGGGAGGGGACACACTCTTGGCCTTCGGGTTCTTTTCCGGCTTTGCGAGGGCCTGCAGCATCACCCATTACCTAAGATGAGGAAGCACTGTGGGACAGAGCCTGCTCCACCGACAGAGCTGGTAAAGGTCACAATTAAATGATGTGATGTGCTGTGTGTGGTGGCGCACATGCACGAGTCCATGCCTGGGGAGATGGAAGCAGGAGGATGGCAAGTTCAAGGCCCGCTTAGTGAGAACCTGTCTCAAATTTTTAAAAATGGAAAGAGCGGGGGATGTAGCTCCGAGGTATAACACCCAGTGCCAGAAGTGAAAAGAAAAACCAGAGCCTTAACCTGAGGAGTGCATTCCCCGGTGGGGATTAAGGGAGTGGGAGCTGTAGGCAGGTAGGGTGTGGCTGGAGGAGGTCACTGTGTTGTGCTTGGTGGGAGGCAAAGGCTGTCTGCTCTTGGAGTAGGTGGAGAGTGGACTAGGGAGGTTCCATGTTTCCAGAGTTGGAAACAGGACAGTCAGAATGAGTGTGCTTCTGTGTTTCGCCTCAGCATCCTGGGATCCCAGCAAGGAAGGCCGTGGCCAGGTTGATTCTGGACCTTGGATTTGGCACAGGTTCAGTAGCAGGAGAAGCTGCTGAAGAGCCGGGGGCCCAGGGGGATGAGGCTGTATGGAGAGGAAGCCGAGGGAACAGGGATGGATTGGAGGGACATGGGAGGCCATGCAGACTTCAGATCCCTCAAAAGGTGAGGAAGAGAGTGAGAGATAGCACTGGAACCGTGGACAGGACCAGAACCAGACAGTAATGTTGTAATGACGCTAAATGTCCTGATTTCTGCTAGCTGAACTAGCTCATCTACAGGAAGGGCCTTGTTCTGAGCAAACACATATTGAATTAGAGGAAAAATAACAGCAATTGAGTCTTAATGGAACAGGTTATTTAGACTAATCCTTACAATGAAAAAACAATTAAAAATACAGAAAACATTTTAAAAGGCCTAAAATTCTAACAAGATAGTGTGGAATTAACAGGCCAAAGTAAAGAGGAAAACAGAACCCAGAGAGCCCGTGGCCCTGAGGCCTTTTCCCCATGGGTGTCTGATAATCCAGTGGCGTTAACTTGTTCTGAGGCCTGGTGGGGAAGGGGTGGAAAGGAACAGTCCCAGTGCAGTCCTTGTTAGGGGTGAACCAGAAGTACCCCCTACACATAGAACCAAGGTGCAGGCTCCCTTGTCCTGCAGAGCCCAGGAACCTCAGGCGTTGAGCTTGACTTCAAGTGGTTCTGAAGTGGTAGTGTGCAAAAGTGCCCAAGAGACGCAGATAGACGTCATCTCTGGACAGACTTCTTCATTTCAGGCCCAAGTCCTTCCTAAGGGGTTTTCAAGAATACTAATCAGCACCTGATAAAAGAAATTAGCATAGAATGCAAGGGGTCCTCATGAGTGAGAGTAGAAGCTATGCTGGAAACAGACGTGAGGAAGGTGTGTGCACGGGAGGAGGAGAGACAGTTGTGCAGAAGGCAGCAGAGACAGGAAAGAGGATGAGCGGAGACTTGGGTGATGGCGTGCAGGACTTCATGGGTTTAACTGGGGTTTGACAAAGAGAAGAAGAAATGAGCAACGAGGCCAGAAGAACCAAGAGAGCCAGCGTGTCCCTGGCTTTTTGCTGCCCCGGGGCCCCTGAGCATAAACAGCCCCCACTTGGGAGGATCTCCCAGAGAGCAGACAGGAGGAGGGAGAAGGACAGTTCCTGCCTGTAGGGGTCCACTGCCCAAAACTCAGGTCCCAGGTCACAGGGCAGAGAAGCTGCTGGGTTCCAGTAGAGAAGATCCAGCGGAACAGGACGAGGGGACAGGAGCTCTCCACTGGGGGAGTGGGAGCTGGAACTCGGTAGCCTCGGGCTGCAGAAAATTCCTGGGGTACCGTAGTGAGGTGCCCACCGTGCAAGCCAGGCCGGCTCCAACCCCAGGTGGAAGCCTGCCATGGCCACAGGCCTGACTGGTGGGCAGAGTTGGGACTGAGTCAGGACTGCAGTTGGCACTGGGAAGCACAGCTTGTTCTAAGAGGTTTTTGGTTGCCATCGTGGTGGCTGTTTGTAATAAAATTTTAGAAGGGCAGCCTTTTGTGTAACCCTTACTTGTTACCTTGAGTTTTATATTCTCCTAATTAAAGCATCCAAATGCTTCCTGGAACATGTGCAAAATTTAATCAGTTTAATAAATAGTGACATTTCAGAATGTGACCGGCTTTTTAACTTGTTCTTTACTGGGAGATTCTTGTAAGAATTTATACCAATAACTTAGCTTCTGGTGCAAAGGAGACTGAGGATCTGACCCCTGGTCTGGAGTGATTGATGACAGCAGACTTTACCCTTCGCTTGTTTCTCATTTTGTTTTGTTTTGGCTTTTTTCCTAAATTTTTTGTCATTTATAAATGAAAACATGAAAGAATGATTTTAGCCATGTATCCATTCAGAGGAATTCTGTTACTCATCTGAAACATTGAGCATGCATTAGGGTCTCTGCAAATGCTTATTCAGTCAATGAGAAAAGCATGTTAGGTGTTAAGATCTCAGCCCTGGAAAACATGCGCGGTTGCTGTTGTAATCCAAAGCCCAGGTGAGTTTGGAGTGAAGGTAAGTGCCGGAGACTCACTGGTACACACAGATCGAGGCACGAGGGTAGGGAGGAACCTGCTGTCCATGTGTTCTGAACACCTCCCATCTACTTGCAGGTGGCTTGAAGTGCCCAGTGTGCAGCTTCGTGTATGGCACCAAGTGGGAGTTCAACAGGCACTTGAAGAACAAACACGGCTTGAAGGTGGTGGAAATCGATGGAGACCCCAAGTGGGAGGTAACCTAGTAAAGTCTGGTACCGATCTTGACATTTGTAAACCAGACGACAAACTGGGCAAGTGCTAGGCCCGGGTGCCAGTCCTCGGGGCCTTGGGTTTGCTGGTTGGGAAATTTCTGAAACCTTTTATAATAGTGTCTTGGGGCACAGCTGGGTAGGATCAAGGCCGTGTGTACAAATTCTCATTCTGGGTTGAATTTAGACTTTTCTGTGGGTGTTTGCACTGACCTCCTTAACGCTGGCATTCTTCCCTTTCACAAATCCAGAGTGGAAGAAGGGAAGGCAGGGAGCACCTGGCCACCCTCTCTGAAAGAAGCCTGACTGGTGGGTGGAGTTGGGTCTGGGGCCAGGACTGCAGTTGGCATTGGAAAGGGCCCCATTTCCTCATTAGACCCTCCTCACCCTCCTCGGGGGCTTGTGCTGCTGCCTCCTGCTTTGCTGTTCCCCTCGCGGCTGGAGCCATCACTTGGCTGCGCACTCCTGGATCATAAGAGCCAGCAGCCAGGCCCCTTTTCAAGAACCAGAACCACCTCCATGGAAGGCAGGGCTTCAAAGCTCTGCCCTGCAGACGTTTGATCTGGATGGTTCTTCTGGGTAAGGCCACCCCTCCCTACTAAGGCCACCCCTCCCTTACAGGATGCTTGGCTGTATTTTTGGCCTTTTCCTATCACGTACCAGTAGCATCGTCCCCTCCCAGGGGCCCCGTTGAGGAAACCCAAATGTCCGAAATATTGCAGTGTTCCTTGTCCCCTGGCATTTCAGATCACCCCAGTTAACACGGGTGTGATGGTGCAGCCACGCTCACTTGAGGGGTCACAGTGCAAATGCAGGTTTAGTAAAGATGCTGTACAGAGTCACCTCACTTGCTTTTCATTTTGTTTTTTTCCTAACTTGTTTGTCATTTGCAAATGAAAGCATGAAAGAATGATTTTAGCCATTTATCCATTTGGCCAAGGGAATTACGCCACCCGTTTTCTTTCTGGCCTCTGTGCATAGCTGTACTTGAGGCATGGGTGACTCTCATGTTTAGACTCGGGTCTCATCCCCGAGACATCTCACCTTACATAGAGATGTAGGTATGCACCTATTCCAAGATCCAAAGAGGCTGAACTCTGAAGCACTTTTGTCCCCAAGCACTTCAGCTCAGGGATGATCCACCTGTGTGTGCTGTGGTTAGCATGCAGGTATGTATTTCTCAGCCTTTTGTGCTAATTTCAAATGGAAAGTGGAGCCTTTGATAGCGCCTCACCCAAGGAATGGAGGCTGTCATCATTAGAAGTGTCCTGACAAGGGTACCAACTAATTGCTGTCACGAGGAGGGTGCTTCACAAATTCCTCAACTACAGCAGGACTGAGAAGCCATCACACCTGCCAGAACCTGGGGGTTGGACACATGCCTGCCAGGACACCTCACCAGTGTCATGAGCGACAAGGGAAGTCAGAGGAGCTGTCACCTCCTGCAGGAGACAGAACAACATGAGGCACCTGTGGGCTGGGCTACAGTGTGGCTCTATGACGGAGCACTGGCCTAGCCAGTGCAATCCCTGGGTTCCCTCCCCTACACCCAGGGTCAGGGTGCACCATGGGATCCTGAAGACACTAATGACAAGCCTGGTGGGGTCTGGCAGGATGCACCAGTGTCGGTTGCTCAGCTTTGACAGCAGTGAGGTGGCTGGGTGAGGGTTAGCATAGGAGAGGCTGGTGGAGGGAGCACAGGAGCTCTCTGTTGCACACGTTGCAACTCTTGTGGAAGCCTACAATTGTTTCATAATAAACTAGTTATGAAAATGTGGGCGTTGTGTAGGGAAGGGGAAGGAGATGGAAAGGACAGGTTAGCACCTCACTTCCTCTTGGCATACCCTGGTGTGGTTTTCACCCTGGACATATGTCACATAATAATAATAAAGAAGCTCCTAGACATTGAAAGTAAAATGAAATAAATGATTCTAGCTGTTCATCAAATTGATGGTGTAACTTCTCAGAGAAGAACTGTTTCGAGAGCCTTTAGAACAGCCATTGGATTGTACCTTCCTCGGGGTACAACCTACAGGCAAGAGGCACCGCAAAGATGGCAGCATTTCCAATGATTCCCTTGGCGGTGATAGGGAGGGTGCTGTTGTTCCCAGGCTGCATGTGCTCAGTAGCTACAGTGGGACATATAAAATAAGTTTCATTTCACGAGTTTACAGTGCCATTTTGAAAT
Organism: Aplodontia rufa; assembly: GCA_004027875.1. Taxonomy (NCBI): domain Eukaryota; kingdom Metazoa; phylum Chordata; class Mammalia; order Rodentia; family Aplodontiidae; genus Aplodontia; species Aplodontia rufa. Next base: position 12,549 of record PVKS010016582.1, on the reverse strand, counting down.
AACAGCCGTCACCTTTGTAGGATGCTAGAGAATTCACTGTTTTTGAAAGCTGATAATAAAAGCCAAGAATCAATTTTCTTGCCTTTAAAAAAATCCACCAATATTAGCATAACCAAAAATTTGATGAGAAGCTTTTCCTTTAGAATGTTGCGATTTTGCAACCTTCTGATGATGCCATGCATCTAGCAGTGAGCATCTGTCACTTCCAACATTACATGAGAGAGCCGCACGGCGCATTCGTCCTGCAGAGGTGTGTGACACATCCCCCGAGGCATTCGTGCTCCTCGGGACTCTGCTGCGATCCTGCTTTCAGATGGGGTCTTACTCCCTATTTCTGGAAACTCAGAGGACAGAGGAGTGGGCTAATTGGTCCCATGGCGATGCAGTGGGCCGCGTCTGCATTGTGCCTGAAAGGCACAGCCGTCACTTTTCACGAGTGATTGTCCCTTAAGTTTGGTTTGAACAAGCAGTTAAAACAATGAGATAATTGGGGAAATTTGAACATTTCCTAGATGCTGATAATAAATTAGGGCTTCTTGTTGAGTTTTTCAGGGTGAGAGTGTTGTAGTTATGTTTTGAAAGAGTTTTAGCTTTTAGAGATCTAACATAGTCCTAGAGGAAATGAATAATGCTGGGGCAGGTGTGGCGGTTGTGGGGAAACCCTGCCTGCTGTGCGTTGGTAACTGTCCCACTAGGCGATGGGCACACGGGGGCCAATTACACTCATCACTCTGCTTTCGAGTACTGTTGGGGATTTTTTATAATTTTCTTAAGTATGAGCTTTGGAGTGACAGACTTTGAATGCTGCCTCTGTCTTTCACAAACTGCTTGACCTCGAGCCATTGTTTAACCCGCGGCCTTGGTTCCATCTGAACAGCAGGCGGATGTGTCTGAGAGGCTGAGAGGATCAGGGAAGCCTGCGTAAAGTGCTGGGCTCTGCATCCCGCCCAGCGAAGCACTGAGTGCTGGTGGCAGTGCTGGCTGGTGCCCTCAGCTCCAGGCTCCTGTGGTGGCGTGGTTAATCCCCGGGAATTTCAGGGTCAGGCTTCAAGGATTTGCTCTCTGTTAACTGAACAGACATTGGGATGCCGGTTTGTCATGTAGGGCTCAGTCCATCTTGGTCGGTGGTGGTTTGTAAATGCCGCAGCAGGCTCCCTTCCAGCTGAGCAGAGTAGTTGGTGGAAGCCCTATGCTTGACCCCACAAGTAAAGAGCCCAGCTGTCAGGAAGCAGGGCCCAGGGTCGCCAGGGGAACAAGAAGCTGCCTGTTCCAGGAGACTGGGCTCTTTCCTGGCTCTCAGGCCTGCCTCACTGTACATGAAGTCCCCAGGATGAGAGCAGCATTCCCTGTGGGTCCTGTCCCTTCACAGGTTGGGGCAGGCTTGGGCCCAGCATTGACTAAGATGTTGCACAATGGTGCTTGGGGAAAATGCCCTTTTTGTTAATTCTGCATTCGTCAAATGTTTATTGGGACTCTGCTACATGTCAGGCTGTAGAAAGCAGAGGAAGCTGGCATCTGGCTGTGGAAGGACACGTGCCTGCTGCTGACTGCTGAGGGAGCACGGCTTTGGCTCTTCTCAGCTTCGTGGGAAGTCCTCCCTTTGGTCTCTCCTGCCTCCTGCTTGCGTTCCCAGCCCTAGCTGTCACTCTCCAGTTCTGTGCAAATCTCCCATCTCCGCCATACCTGTGAGCGTGCTTCCCACTCTCTCCCATCACTGTGCTGTCTTGCACAGATGGATGTCTCACAATTTTGTTTACCATGTCCCTCACATAATAAACAGAGTGACAGGAACAGCTGGGGTTTGCAGGAGTCTCACCATGTGCCAGGACCCAGGCTCTGCATGCTGTCTCATTACACATCCTCTTTCTTTACTCCCCTGCTTCCTACCATCCGCTGCTTCATGCTTCTCTTAGCCGCAGGGCATGAGCCCCATGTAAGGAGCAGATTAGAGGCAGCATTGGTAGCAGTGGGTGGAGGCAGAGAAGCCACGAGATGTGAATGAGCTAGAACATCTAAGCTTGCAGATCTCTGTGAGCAGTGTCCCTACTGCAAGAATGAGGAGCAAGAAGCTTCCACCAAAGTGGCTTTTAAAGTCTTGGCACTTTCAGAGAGAAGGTTTCTCTTTGAGAATGATTTGTTGGCACAACTAATTTCTTAGGGATGTCAAGTGAATGAGATGTTGTAAAAGTTGGCTTTGTGTGCATCTGTTTTGTCTCAGTCATTATCCTGAAGCTTCTGGGGTTGGTCAGCCTTCTAGAAGGCCACTTAGGTTTTGTTTTTATTTAGCCAGCAACAGAAACTTCCGAGGAGCCCTCTACCCAGTATCTCCACATCACAGAGGCTGAAGAAGATGTTCAGGGGACCCAGGCAGCTGTGGCCGCGCTCCAGGACCTGAGATATACCTCCGAGAGCGGTGAGGACAAGCCTGGCGTCCTCTGAGGCCCGGAATGGGTCTTTGCGTGCTGCTGAATGAACGTGTGTGAGTGGTGTCCATCCACTGACCCACCTTGGAAACCCTGACTGGCATTCAGAGGTTGGGGGCCATCCTCGTCTCAGGCACCGAGGAAATGTCCCTGGAAACTTTGCCCCATGACACTGTCTCACGTCATTCCCAGAGCAGCCTCATGAGAGGCACAGGTCCTACTCTTTACCCTCACAAGTATGAAGGTGGCAAGTGACAGGTGGGTGGTGCCCACTCTTGGGGTTGAGCTGGTCCTGGACCTCCCATTCTGTGATTCCTTGTGGTCATCTATTCTGAGGGCTCATCTCAGGGTCCAGAGAGGCCCCACCTTCAGTGGCAGTGAGTGGCAGGCCTGTGGTGTGCTGGCGGGTCACCTCATAGGCCACCTTTACCCCAGAGCTAATGATCCAAACCCTCAGCCCAGGATCCATCACAGGCCCCTCCCCACTCTTCACCAAAGGCCAAGTCAGGATTTTTACATCAGATGTCATGATTTTCAAATTTCAAACCATATTTATAAACCCAACCCTTTGCTAGCCTGCGGCAGTCTGGGCACTATGCTCAGAACAGTTCTTCTGATGCTCTGGAAACACCAGTCACTGTCACATCCCACAGCTGTGTGTGTGTGAGGACAGGTCAAGACGGGAGGTTAAAAGGGAAGCAGTATGTGGTCAAATGGAGACAGGAAAGAGGAGTGAGGAAAACACCACTTTCCCCAGTTCTTAAAAGCCTGAACCCCGGGCTGCAGGGAAGATTCTGCAGTGCTGTGCAGGGGTAGGTGGCTGGTGGGGCAGGTGCCCTCCTGGTGAGCTGGAGGGGCTGAGAGGTGGATCCACTGCTTGTACGGGAGAGAGAGCCAGGCCGCTGTTGAATAATTCCCAGCGCTGATGTCCTGTCTGAATCTGCGTTTGCTTCCTCGCACAATGTTGTCTGCCTCGTCCCTCATGAACACACGGACACGCACACTCAAGCTTTTGGAAGGCCCTCCTGTGTCTCCCAAGTGCCTCAAGTGAGTGACTTTGCACTGGGTAGGCCAGGCCTGCCTGAGGGTTCTGGCTGCCTGCCCTTGGGCTGCGTGGCTTGCACCTGCCTGGGTGTGTCTGGCCCCTTCCCCTCACGGCATCTTGCCTGCCATCTCACCCTGTCTACAGCACTCAGCTTCCGTGTCACTACCTGGGCCCCCATGTGACTTCCTACCTGTTCTTCCGGTGTGAAACTTGCCAGGCAATGCCATGACTTGCTGACAGGTGCGGCTAGGAGCTTGTGAGCCCAGGAAGGATGGGTCGTCTAATTCCCAGCAGGAACTGCAGTTCCTGCCTCAGGATTGGGACTTGGCCAGTGGTCTCTGAGGAAGTGAGTGGATAGGGAGGTGAAATGAAGCCTCAGTAATTTCAGAAGTAAATGCTAGCCTTTAGACGCTTGGAGTGGTTGGTGGCGTGGCACTTTGTGTCTTCTCCAGGGCTCATATGTGGACATGGCTGTGGGATAGGGGCTGTAAGGGGTGCACGGGAGTAGACGCAGGTCATCACCTTGGTCATGGAGCATGGGGTACCCTTTCTCTAGTCTCCTGTGATGATTGGCTCTGGAACATGGCCTGCACAGTCTGCCCATGAGGATGCAGGCACTGGTAGCTTCATATTTTATACTTGCATGGAACCCAAGCAGTGATGCTCTATCATTACGCAAGTGAGCAGGGTCAGGGTGTGATTGGAGGGCCGTGGAAGGGTAGCCAGAGGGTGAGTGTAGTCCAGGTGTACCAAGTGGCCACCTTCATAATGGGTTCCCAGGCTTCTGACGTGGTTAAATGGAAGCTCAGGCCCACTGGTTTGGGTTTGAAAGCCCCCTAGCTAGATGCCAAGGTGTCCTTGATGTTTTGCCCATCACCTGTGTAGCTGATTTCCCTCACTTTCACTGACCGCCTACCCTGTGCCCAGGAGAAGCAGGCGCTGCAGGGGAACTACTCCCCAGGTCAGCAAGGCAGAGTCGGAGCACCTGGGCTTGAGTTCTCCCTGGAGGATGTAGCGGCCCAGTGGCCAACCAGGTGTCTCCAGGGCTGCTCTTTCTCTCTTGGTGACTAAGCGACAAGTGAGTGAAATGGTGAGGTTCGCAGTGCCATTTCTTCCTAGTTGCTTGAGGTTTTGAGAGGCTGCTATGGAGAATGCTTGGTGAGCCACACAGTATGTTCAGATCTTTCTCTTGGTCAGTCTGAGGGTTTCCTGAGACCCAGTGCATCCTCTGGAAGAATGCAGTGGAGCATCCAGAGGAAGAAGGGCCGGTTTTGCCCGGTCGCCCTTCAGCATGTGGGCTCTGATGGCCTCCTGTTTGCTCCCTCCTCCTCAGGTGACCGGCTCGACCCCACAGCTGTGAACATCCTGCAGCAGATCATCGAACTGGGCAGTGAGGCCCACGATGCCACTGCTGTTGCCTCAGTGGTTGCCATGGCGCCTGGGACAGTGACAGTGGTGAAGCAGGTAAGGGTTCTGGTAAACCCCTGCCTCCCTGTGTCATGCACCCTGTGCTGTCAGGGCATTAACTTGCCTGCGGTGGGATTTGGGATGGAACTGGTCTAGTCTGGAGCATTTTCTTCCATTCCTGATTATTATGGGATTGCATCTTCAGTAGCTCTATATGGGGGCGCATCTGGGGTAGAGGAGTAGTATATTTCAAAAACACTCTGGAAGCTCTTCATTCACCTCCTTTCGTCGTGAAGATGAGCATGCTGTGGGTGTGTGGGTGCGTCCCATCAAGATGAAAAGCACAGCCCCCTTTGCTTGAGACCCCACCAGTGAGTGGGCCGGCGGGAAGTTTCCACACAGACTGGGAAGAGAACTCTCAGCTGTGGAAAAAAGGCTGCCCCCTGTGGCTGAGTTGCTCTTCTGTTGTCAGTCGGGACTTTCCCATCTGCCTGGATGCAGTATTGGTCATAGAGCATCCTTTTTGCCTGTGTGTACCTATCTCTCCATCTCCCATCTCCTACTTCATTTCATGTGAGCTGGCTCACATGAGCACCTTGAGGACAGAAAACAAATGGTGAACACACGAACCAGGGAAACACAAATCAGAATTGAAGCTCGAGCTCATGGAGGTCGAAGTGCAGAGCTTGGAGTCTTGTACAGCTGTCCGTCCTGTTGTGACGTGGGGCAAGTATTTACCGGGTGCCTGTTGCTGTCAGGTAGTGTTCTGGTTGCTGGGGCTCCAGGAGGGAAGCAGTACCTCCTTGGTGATCACTCACTGGTGAGGAAAAGGATAAAACCCAGGAACAGTGTGATGTAGCAGTGGCTGTGGCGAACAGCACGGTGGAGAAAGGCGGGAAGCGGGGTGGGGTGCAGGACTATGGTCGGGAACACCTGGAAGGGGTGTGTGCTACTTGAGTTAGCCAAACTTGACTGAATTGAGTGGCTCTGAATTTTATAACTGGAAACTAGGAAGCGTGACAGTTAACTGAGGGAAGGGTAAGCTTTCCTTGGCCCCGAGATAGGGACACTTGTTCCTTTGGCTCTCACTTGTGACCCCGAGTGCTGTGTCCTGTTTACCCGCCTTTGATGAGGCAGGAGTGGGCATCCCAGTGCTGTCTTCATGACTTTCTCCTAAATGTGACCTGGGTGTGGCTCAGAGCATGAAATTCATGCCAGGCAACTCTCTGGGGGCAATTAGAACATTCTGGCTCAACTCTGGACTTTGCAGAGACCAGATTCAGTGCCTCCAGGGGAGTAGTCAGATTTCATGTCCTGCAAATGCCTCCATAGTGGGGTTTCACACGAGAAGGTCTTGGATGGAAGTGAGGCACTGAGCCTGAAGTGACCTGGTGTTCTCCTTTAGTTGAAAGCAGATTGCACCCTTCTGGGATAAATGGCTTTTTAGCTTTTATTGGTATTTACTAGGTTGCAGTCTTCAGATTGTCTTATGAGTCTCTTCTGGAACTTCTCATTTGCTTCTTGGCATGAAGAGTCCTGAGCTCGACCTGGTGTTTCAGGAAGGGTCCAATTGGGACAGCATCGGGAGGACTTTGGATGTTTCCTGTAGGACAGATACTTTTGAGAGTGTGGGAAGGAACTCCTGATAGTGATTTGTGTCTTCTTTTTAAGAACAGGATTGATTTGCTGCTACTCGGGGACATGATTTATTGAGCATCCGCGGCAGTGCTGTGATACTTGAGGTCACTGTGTAGGATACAGCTTAGATGTGCTTCCATGGATTAGGCCGACAGCCTGACAAGGGACAAGGCAGACAAGCATTCGTACAGCGAGTGTAAAGGAGGAAAGGTGTTTGCAGGAGGAGGAAGCAGGCACACTTGAGCGTCTCCTCCTACTGTGAGTGCAGGGCTGAGTGTGACACTGTGGTGAGGATCTGCATTTGGAAATGTTTCTAGGAGGTGTGCATCTGCCTGGTCCAGCCCGGCTCACAGTGGCTGTTGACACACAGTGGATAGGAAAGTGGCTGGGTGGTTTGAGGGCAGGTGGACAGGAAATGCCCACTCTCATAGCAGAGGAGTTTGAAAGGTTGCAGGCTCTCCCAGGTGAAAGCATGCCCTCTGATTTCAGTTGTTCCATCATTTAAATTGAAGTATAGCTGATTTTTTTTTAAAGATGAATTGGTTTCAACATTTTTCTTTTAGTTAAACTCAGGTTTAGAATTGTTTGAGTTGGGAAATCATATCTGCCTATGAAGTTGGGTCCTGCAATATGGACTCCCATGACCCCCTGGGAAGAGACAGTGCCCTCCTCCTCTGCCTGCTGTGTGGGAGCACAGCCTTGTGTTAGGGACACCCTCCTGCTCCAATCCCAGACCTCACAGAGGAGTTGCTCAATAGCTTTTCATTAAGCAGACTTGACTACACTGTGAGCTTCACTTTTTGAACCTGTAAATCAGTACTGGAGAGGAACAAGCAAGAACACTTCGTTACAAAGCAGGACATCACATGTTTGAAAATCCGGGTTGTATAGCATATTGAAAGGTCTTCTTAAAGTTTCCTATTTTATATGCGTCTTCTATTGGGCCAAAAATGAATTCTTGGTTCTTGATCTTCAAAAATGTCAGATTTCCCTTTCATGTGAACAAATCATTATATACTGTCTTTAATTTTATTTTTCACATGATCCATTAAAACTCATTGAAAGAATCTTACATGTGAAGATTCATTGTTGATAATTAAAGTGATCAACCTCATGGCTTGAGTTTTTGGTTTCTGGGAAGAGAATAATGGCAGACTTCAGGGAGGCCCTGTTTATTGGTAAGGAGGGTGAGGAAAAGCCATTTGCTTCCTCTTTCGTCTTGCTTTTGGAGGAGACATGAACAAGATAGTGCCCATGATTGGACCATCTGAGTCCTCACTGGACGCAGCAGCGTGTCCTAGTGGTCTGGTCATTTCTTTTTTCTCATTTATTAGAGTACAGCCCTGGGCTGGAGCACTGGACAGTCTCAGAAGGCCAGTGGAGGACGCAGATGAGAACTCTGTGCCACTGAGCATGTCTAGACCAGTTTTTGTTAAATAAATTTCTTTATTTTTGTTTCCTTAGGGTTTTATGAGGAGAAAGTTTTATTTGATTAACCAAACTGTCTAAGTAGGTTGGATGTAAGATCTGTCAGCCCCGGAATTACTATCACGAGTGTCCGTGAGTCACGATTGAGTATTTAAAGGAAAAAAAAAAGATACAAGAAAATAACCATCATCCACTTTGGCTCATGGCTGACATCATTCTTTCTGTTTTCATGGGTTCAGTTTTATTTTAGAAACTAAAAGTAACATTTTCTTGGTGACCCTCAGTCATTTAGCAGGTGTTGGGTGAGCAGCCTCAGGCAGCACATTGGGTCCTAGGAGGGCATTTCCTGTTGCCACTATCACAAATGACCACAAGCCAAGTGAGATGAGAAGTCTGAGACGGGTTTCCTTAGCTGGTGTCGAGGTGCCCACAGATCCGTGTTCCTCTGGGAAGATCCTTCCTTGACTTTTCCAGTCCAGCGGCCACCCACATTCCTTGTGTCCTGGTTCCTTCCTGCTCCTGCACAGCCTAGTCAGATTGAGCTCTTCTCACACTGAGCCCTCCAGCCCTCCCGATCCCCTTCTCAGCACCTGTGGTTACACCATTCCCAAATCCTCCGGAGAGCTCACCCAGCGTCGTGTCCCTGGCACTGATCCCTCATGCAGTCACAGCCGCCAAGTTCCCTTTGCCCTGTTAGGTGAATATTCCCAGGCCCTGGGGCCAGGACAAGAGCATGTGTGGGACAGCGCCTGCTCCCCACCCTGGGCTGCAGGCGTTAGACAGTTCCTTCTCTAGGCCTAGTGAACACATAGTGCCCAAGTAGCTCCCACCAGCCAGTGCTCTTCTTGGCACTTGGGGTGCTTCGGGGAATAAATGAATGAGGTGCTTGGGGACCTTGAAGTTCAGTACATTTAATGTGTACGTGAGCTGTCATAGTGCATTGGAGGTGAAAGGTGCAGTGGAAGACAGGAAAATGCAGACCCTGAAGAGGTCATCATAGCCTCTTCAGGCGAGGTGGCCCAGTGGCGTTGTGCCTCTCTAGGACTGTGCCAACATGCAGCAGGCCAGCTGTGCTAGCCCACCCTGTCTTCTCTTCCCCAGGGTGTTTGGTGAGGGTTAGAGCTAACTTTTCATGACACAGCTTCTTCCTGCCAATGTCAGGAGTTGACCAGCTGCCTTTATTAGAATCCAGAAACTTTTTATTCTTAAAAATCTCTTGTGTGCTGGAGCGGTGGCTCAGCGGGTTCCAGTGCTTCCCTGGCATGCTCAAGGACACAGTACCACTTACACAACGAAGTGTCAGAGCAACGAAGCCCACATGAAAAACTAAATAAAATTTGATTCTGTCTTTTTCCCTCTCTTTCCCCCTGTCCTTTTCTCTTAAAAAAAAAAAAAATCTTTTGTTTTTTATTATGGAAGGTTCAGGGCGAGCCAGGGGCATTGTGGGTGTTAACCTGTGGGTGAGGGTGGGTCTGCCTGGGAGAATGTCTCTGAACTGCAGCTAACAGTGTGGACCATCTGTTCATCGCGTAGCTTTAAAAAAAAAAAAAAAAAAAAAAACCAAATCACTTCAAGATACCTTTCTGTCCAAGTGCCATGCGTGACCTGACCAGCACCTTCCCCTGCATTCAGGGCCTCCTGGTGACGTGCCGTGTGGTCTCCCTTCCAGTAATCAGTTACTGTTGCCCCTTTGCTGAGCCCGGAGGAGAAAGCATGCTGTATTGGTGAGAATTATCCAGAGGCACAGAGCCAACAGCATGTGGGTGTGGGTGTGTATGAGTGTGTGTGAACGTGTATGTGGATGTATGTGTAAGAGTATGTGTGAATGTATGTGGGTGTGAGTGAGCATGTGTGCGTATGTGAACATGTTGAGAGTGTGTGTTTGTGTGAACCTGTGTGGGGGTGTGTATGAGTGTGTGTGAATGTGTGGGTGTGAGTGAGCATGTGTGCATATGTGAACGCATGGTTGTGAGAGTGTGTGTTTGTGTGAACCTGTGTGGGGGTGTGTATGAGTGTGTGTGAACGTGTGGGTGTGAGTGAGCATGTGTGCGTATGTGAACGCATGGTTGTGAGAGTGTGTGTGTGTGAGTGAGGCCTTGGCTCTTGTGATCTGGAGGGTGGCCCATCCCATGGTCTGTAGTCAGCTTTCTGGAGGTCCAGGAGAGCCAGTGGTATAATTCAGATTTGGAGACTGGCAGACTTGAGCCCAGGAACAGCTGAAGTTTCAGTTTGAGACCAAAGGCAGGGGGAAAAAAATGTCCCAGCTGGAAGATCAATCAGCAGAAAGACTTCTTACTATTTGGGGAAGGGCATTAGTCAGCTTCCGCCACTAAAATGAAATACGTGACCTGTGAAGTGAAGAGAGCTTTGTTTATGTCATGATTTTGGAGGTTCAGAGTCTAAGATAAGGCGGACCAGTTGGTGTGGCCTCTGGAAAGGGTGGTGGATGGTGACACATCGTGGTGGGAGCAGGCATAGGAGCAAACAGTGGTCACACTCTGAACTGGATATACCCCAGCGACCCCAGGGCCTCCTGTAAGTTCCACCGCTTCTCCATCGTGCCACCTGTTGACCGAGCTTTTGTAACAGGCCTTTGGAGGACCCCCAGACCATTATCAAAGCCATGGCTGAGTGTCAGCCTTTTGAATCCCTTTGGGTTTCCAGCTGAAGGGGGGAGGCCTGCCCATCTACTTGAACTCAGTCTGCCAGTTTATTTTTTAAAGAGAGAGGGACAGTGAGAAAGAGAAACAATTTTTACTTAGTTTTTTATGTGACTTTCATTACACAGAGATTTCGTTGTGTATGTGGTGCTAAGGTTTGAACTCCTGTACTCACGCATGCCGGGGAAGCACCCGTAACTGCCGAGCCACCACTCCAGCCCCAGTCTGCCAGTTTAAATGTTAGTGTTATCCAGAGCTGCCCCCATAGTCACATCTAGATTAACATGAGGCCACATGTCTGGGGACCCGATGGCCAGTCAAGCTGATACTGAATTCACCTTTGCACCACAAGCAAGTCTCAGAGAGCAAGGATGTGATTGTTGGGGAAGGCTGTGGCTCAGTCCAGGGCTTGTCACTCCGGAGTGAATTCGGGCCGTGGAGGTGATTTGGTTCAGATTCATGGTGGAGTGCCAACTTTGGGGGTGCACACGTGCATAGATAGTGCATGTTGCTATCGCAGTTGGTGCCTGGTTCAGGGCTCGGGAGTCTTCTCTGTCTCGCAGGCCCTTGGGGGTCAGTTCGGGAGATGCCATCAGCGCCGTCGTACTCCCAGGGGTGCCTGTGGAGCAACAGCACCGTCTTCTAAGCTCCTGTGCTTGGTGTCATAACTGCCTCCCATGGGAATAAATACTTCAGTAGTGCCGTGCTCATGCTGGCGTCTGTCCGCGCAGGGGCATCTTGCAGCAGCCCTGGAGTCGCCTGCCCCTGGCTTATGCGTGGAGAGGTTCCCCTTCTGGTTCTCCTCCGGGCTGCCTGTTAGCTGCACCGTTCTGTTGGTTGCTTTTCCTCCCGCTGAATGCTTCCAGCCCAGCCGTCTGCTGGTGCCTTGTGGCAGAGAGCACCGGGCACGAGCAGTGCACCCTGCCCACCCCCAGGCAGACGTCAGCCTAGCCCCAGCGCTCCTCCCATAACTGAGCTGCTGGTTTAAAAGAAAATAATCAAGGCAGATACTGTAGCTTGAATGTTCCCCCCCCCAAAAAATATGAATGTTTTAGTCTAATTGCCAGTATAACAATGTTGAGGGATGGGACCGTTAAGAGGGGATTAAGGGATGGATTCATCACCTCATAAAGAGACTAAGGCTTTTATGAGTAGCTTGGTTATTTCAGGACCTCTCTGTCTCCCTCTCTCCCTCCTTCTCTCCCTCACTGATCTAACTGTCCTTCAGCCATGTCATGATGTGGTAAGGAGGCCCTCACCAGCTGGGTTCTTGATCCTGGACTTCCCAGCCTCGAGCACTGTAATCCAAATATAACTCTTCCCTATAGCTTAGCCAGACTGTGGTATGTGTTACAGCAGCAGGAAATGGACTAAGTCTGCCCACGTCAACGGCCTCCCAGCTGCCTCCACTTGCCCATTGTCCTCTTCAGATGGTGGCTGTGTGGCCCTGGAAGCTGAGGTTGAGGAGAGGCCAGCACTGCTTGGCTCAGCCTGCAGAGGTTCTAGTTTCTACTGAGAAACCTGTGTTGGTTGCCAGCCAGTGCTGGAGCACCGCTATTGGCCGTTCACTATTTTTGTAAGGAAATGTGATCTGCTTCTCTCTTGGACCAGCGGTCTGTTGGCGAGGGCATGCACGTCTTGTCTGCCCTGTGCACCTCTTTCTCACTGTGCATCTGAGCCAGGGCACTTACTGGGGAGAAGCCGCCCTTAGAGGGGTCTCAAGTGCAGCCTCTGGCCTGAGAAGCCAGGTGTCCTGGGAACCTCCCTTCGGGGGCAGTGGCGAGCATTTCATGATTGCAGCACATAATGGGCAGAGGAACATGCAAAGGGTTCTGCAGGGCTTGAGTCTACTTCCATCCTCATTTTTTAAACAACCACTCTGTTGTGTTAATTTGACTTTACCTGGGTAACAAAGAGCCTGGCTGAAGAGCCCTTGAAATCTCCTGGT